>PIJE02000007.1:803900-911400 GCA_002895965.2 Coryphaenoides rupestris | reverse complement strand
TGAGATTTCCACAGAGTCAGAAACTTCTCAGTAAATCTTTTATAAAGTGAATCTGACCTACGATAAATCAACTTTTTAGTTAGAATAAAATATTCACACGTGTTGTATCAAAATATTTATTTGAAAAATACATTTTCTAGATTTCAACAGACCAACGCATTAATTTGTTGTTATATGTTAATTTTGTTGTTCAATACACATGAGGGCCAAATCATTTTGGCCCTCATTTGGCCCTCACAACAGTTCAAGTTCCCCCTATAGTTCCATTGTCTTGTCATGTCTTAAATATGGAAGGTTTCCAAATATGACATGTTGTTATGGTATTGTACATTATTTATGGTTTGGTATGGTATGGTAATATGGTACGGTACTCTATTTATGTTTTGGTATGGTATGATATGGTACAGTACTCTATGTATGGTACGTTATGTTTTGGTATGGTATGATATGGTACATATGGTACAGTATTCTATGGTTCATAATGGTCCAGACCAGCATGAACAGATCCTGCATGGTCTTACACTAAACGTAGGCTCAGGTGCGCACGCACACACACACGCATGCAGGCCAGATCCCGGACGTCCCTCTCCGCTCATCCCAGAGTAACTCACAAACCGACCGTTAAAATTACGGTCAGCTCAATTCCACCATTGTTGTTTGCAGCACGAGAAGCAATGTGTGTTTTTTCTCTTCTCCTTCTTCTTTCATGCGAGGAGCGTCGTAAGCCTCTCGAGAGAGATCAGAGCGAGCTGGCGGAGGCCTCCATTTAATCTGGTGGCAGGCCTATTAAATGCATGCGTCCGCAGTGGTCTCTTTCTAGTGGTGCGTGGGCGCTTTGCATCTGGCCGGGCGACACTTAGCAGTCGGCTCTGGGATCAGTCGCTCCACAGTGACGAGCCTGATGTGGCCCAGAGGAGGATGTGGACTCATGATGGAGCATTGTTTGGGTTCGGGGACTGTGTGTGTGTGTGTGTGTGTGTGTGTGTGTGTGTGTGTGTGTGTGTGTGTGTGTGTGTGTGTGTGTGTGTGTGTGTGTATGTGTGCACGCGTGTGTGTGATGTCATGTTTGAGTGCATGTGTTTGTGGTGCTTGTTTGGGTTCGAGGACTGTATGTGTGTGTATGTGTGTGTGTGTGTGTGTGTGTGTGTGTGTGCGCGCGTGCGCGTGTGTGATGTCATGTTTGTGTGCATGTGTTTGTGGTGTTGTGTGTGTGTGTGTGTGTGTGTGTGTCTTTGTGTGTGTTTGTGGTGGCATGTGTGTGTGTGTGTGTGTGTGTGTGTGTGTGTGTGTGTGTGTGTGTGTCAGTTTACTAGTGTTTCCATGTTGTGTATATCCTTAGAGCAAGGATGCAAGACTTGACCATGTAAAAGGATAATGACTATTTAAAGTAATATGACAATATTCTATTTGTGTACAAATGAAGAAAAGAGCTTATTTTTACTTATTAATAAATATACTGCCAATATTACTAACTACAAATGCTACTACTACTATTCATTATGCCACCACTAACCACCGACAAGATTACTACTATTTCTATAATACTATTATTGACAACACAGTGGTGGTGGGCCTCCGGTAACGATAAGAAGACCTACCTAGATGAAGTTGCTAGCCTGTCACTCTGGTGCCAAGACAACAGACTCATGCTGAATGTTTCCAAAACTAAGGAGCTGATTGTGGACTTTAGAACTTTCATTTCACTGCACATCCTGCATATGTACGTGTGTGACAAATAAACTTCTTGAATCTAGGAGGACACAACAACAACAGAGGACTTACACACTGGGGATTAATGGCTGTGGAGAGGGTGAGCAGCTTCAGGTATCTGGGAGTCCACATCGCAGAGGATCTGACTTAGACTACACACATTGACGCTCTGGTGAGGAAGGGGAAGCAGTGCCTCTGCCATCTCAGGCAGCTGAGGAAGTTCCGAGTCTCCCGGAGGATCCACACGCTGGTGTGGTGGAGAGCATCCTGACAGGAAGCATCCCTGCTAGTTCGGCAACAGCTCCTCTCAGGACAGGGCTCTGCAGAGGGTAGTGCATTCGACTGAACGCACTATTGGCACTACACTCCCCACCCTGCAGGACCTGTACTCCAGGAGGAGTCAAACCAGAGCCTGCAGGATCAACAATGAACTGTTCCAGTTGCTGCAGTCAGGTTAGCACCTCCGCAGTCACGCTGCAGAGAGGTACAGAGAGACTAAAACTGAGTTTCTTTCCACAGGCCATCAGGACTGTGAACTCTGACCTCACCAGGTCAGAGTTCATGCACACATGCTTATGACATATGACACATGCTTATGACTTATGACATACATACAGACATATATGGTCTGTACTCACCTTATTCTATATTTTTTTCATTCTATATATTAACTTTTTCATATTTTTTACATTTTCTATCCTCCCTTTTATATATACGTATATTTTTTATATATTCTCATTCCTGCTGGCTTTTTTACTGTAAGTATTGTAAATATTTCAGATGTTCTGGTTCTGATCCCTCTAATTCAACATTCTGCTGAGCATCGCCACTTTTAATTTCACTGCATATCCTGTATGTGCATGTGACAAATATGTTCTTGAAATCTTTAAATCTTGAAACAAAGTAAAATATTGAAGGTTCTTCAATAAAGACATTCTGATTATTATCTAAATTGGCATTGCATTCTTTTGTCATTTATACTAAACCAAAGAGGTAGAATGAGGTACAATATTATACACTAATACATTATCAACACATATTCCAATCCATTCAACATTAAGTCTGTATCGGTGGTGGATGTTTGCTTGTTGTTTGGTTCTTGTTGTGTTGGTTTTGTGTTGTGTTGAAGTGTTCACAGCAACAGCAACCATGCCTTTTCATCCACTACACTTCAAGTGCCACTCACCGCCATGTGCGTACACATCCAATGGAAAAACAATCACTAGTAAATCAATTAAATTAGGGAACGATAGCATAAGAAAACATTTACAGAAAACACTTACAGAGAAATATATATATATATATATATATATATATATATAGAGAGAGAGAACGAGAGAGAGAGAGAGAGAGAGAGAATGAGAGAGAGAGAGAGAGAGAGAGAGAGAGAGAGAGAGACTGAAGCCTAGGTCAAATAAGAGAACCACGATGGAGGTTAAGAAATCATCCTTGTTTTTCTAATAATATTAATAATAATAATTGTTGTTATTATTATTATTTTTAATCAATATTACTATTATTATTGTTGTTGTTATTATTATTATTATTATTATTATTATTATTACTTCTTATTTCTCCGGGGGAGTTGGCTGCCGGCAAATTGGTTGACTGTGGAGCGCACATTCAACATGGCCTCCATCCCTCCTTCCCCTCTTGTTGTTTTAAAGGACAGTTGTTAACTCTAACCTCAACCAGTAATACTAAATTGATACTTGACATAACCTTTTTAGGATGTCAGTCTCCTCTGCGGCCAACGAGCAAAGTGAAGAAGGCTGACCTCTTGAGGTAGAGGAAGACATTGTTCTCTCTCACATAACACCTTAAGCCAGTCAGATTTATCATTAGCCCCATCACTCCAGTGCAGTGGTGCAAGTCAGCAGATTTTGTAAATGTATTTAAGAAATCATATTGCTGAGCTTTTATTACATTAATTTAACATTGTAGCAAATAGTTTGATATTCACAGTAATGTTCTTATATAATGACTACAGGCTGACTAAAGACTACGATCAAAATGTACACTGTTTTCATGTTATAAGTCTGCAATTCTATCTAAAAATCCCCTAGAGAACATCTTTTATTAAATTATTGTTTCCGTTGCCTAGGCATTATTTTTGCATGTGATCTTCGTTAAGGGCCTCAAACCCAATTGTTAAATGGCCAAAAAAGTTAGGCCTTGCTTCATCTTTGTATTCTGTGTTCAGCTCTGAGAGAAGAATCTGGTGAGTTATATCGTTATACTAAACAAGTAGAAGCCACATGATTCATCCAACCACACTTTGAGAAATGATTTTGCCCCATGTGGGTTTGATCCCTTATTTAACCGTAGTGTTTTTTTCCTTCCTCTCTCTTCCCCAAATATCCGCAGAGAGATGCCGTGTATGAAAATGAAAACCCTGGGGGATTCAACCACCATTTTACAAAGGTTCGAACACTACTATATTACATACTCACACATCAAATTTATCATGATTTTGGCCACATGGATACAATATTGATGCCAGAAACTTGAGGCTCTTGGACTTCCTCTGGAGGCCAGCAAGTGAACTTCTGTTTTTCCAGAGTCTTGAGTTGACTAGAAATCCGGTCTACATGCAGTCTCTAATGGAAGCAGTTTCTGTATGCCAAGGTCTACATTACACAAGCTGCAGTGGTGGTGAGGGTGTATATATGGCCACTTTCTATCTTTAATATCAATAAATTATTCCTGCAGTAATAATCAGACAATGTATTCATTTTCTACACCTTTGGTCTTTAACACCAAAATCTCATGGCACACCTGTATTCATATCCCTGCAAAATAGGTCAAGGTTTATATTTATTTACAAATGGCAAATAAAATTTGACAAACAACGATATTACTCATGAAATATTTGTTAACAAAATGATTCAAGAATTAATTTGTAAACTTTGTAAAATAGAATAGAAGGAAGTAGAAGAACAGAAATGAGTGCAAAGTACGACTTTTTAGTTGGATACAGTATATTGCAATAACAATGTATGGTTGTCACAAAATCCCATGGCACACCTGGATTTGACTCATGGCACACCGTTTGGAAACTACTGGTCTACAGGGCCATAGCTGATGACTTCTATAGGGCCATAGCTGATGGGTTCATGATAGATCTGAGATAGATCTGAGATACTCAGATAATCATTGCATACACTGATCTGAAATCTCTTCACCACAGCTTCAGAAGAGCTGGGGTTTTGGGCTGGTCCCGTTTTTGTCTGTGTGCATGAGTGTGTGTGTGTGGGTGACAGAGGGAGAGGTAGGGTTAATTGCGCTAATCCAAAACAAACAAAGCCTTTGGCAGCGGCTCACAAGGCTGTGGCAACATAGAGGGAGATGGGTCTACGTTGTTCTGTGATGGTTGTGACTTGTAAGCGGTGAGGCATTGGGCTGAACTTTCTGCATCATCCTTCTTTCTCTTTCAGTTTCTCTCCATTTCCTTTTGTGGTATGCGGGGGTGGGGCGTGGTTTAACGTCGGCAGGTGAAACAAGGGGAGCGGAACAGCAAAATGCCTGAGATTGACGCAGCTGTAGAAAAGAACACATCAGCTATTCTATAAAATATATCAGAATGGGGGATATAGCCTATGAATCCAGAAGTATTAAATGAGTATGTAATCTATTGACTCAGTAGGGTTAGGTATCCATTTCTTCTCTTGCTCTTTCTCCATTAACATGACTTTGTTCTTCCTTACTTTGGCTGTCTCTCCTCTGTCTGTCTTTCTTCCTATTTGAGCATAATAATTACAAACCGAAGTTCATGATCTGTCGCCCAGATCCATTGACGAAGGCACCTTGCCTCATTTACCACTCTCCATACATAAAGAGAGAAAGAATCCACACACTGCCTTGTCAACTGAGTGCTTCACAGCCAAGCAGGGCGGAGAAGAGACAAGACAGGAGCCAAGCCCAGATCCGCAGACTCTGGAGCCTGTGGTCGTGAACCAATCCCAGGCCCCTATCACAGCAGCGGGTGAGAACTGGCCGTGAGCGGGGCTCTTCTCACAGTATATCATCCATACAGAGCAGCATAGCCTTGGGAAACAAACACTGTTGTCTCCCAGGGCCTTGTCGCAGGGCGGCCTCGTACCCTCAGCTCAGAGGCTGTGATAATGATTTAGAGTGATGGGACCATGGAGTTGCAGTACAATCTAATTTGTCTTGGTTGATTCCCAATTGTGGAAGATTATAGGTCTGTGTTGCCGATGGTGACAAAATGTGTCACCGCATATGTCTCCTTTTTGTTGGGTTTCTGGATTTTTGTACACTCAAGCAGACACATAGTTATAGACACAAAGACACACACACATGTTCACACACACACACAATTGGACGCTTTTGTTGTTGCTGTTGACATACATCTGATATGGCCACCATGGTTGTCTTCACATTGGTTTTTCCGTCCACATCTGTCATTTTGAGGAGTGAAACACACCCACACACACATACACAAAATCACAAATACACACACACACACACACACACACACACACACTCAGAAACACACCACACACACGCACGCACGCACACACACACACACACACACACACACACACACACTATGACACAATATATTCCTCTCGGAAGAAGCATGACAGATTTTATTACGGAGAGGAAATGTGAAAACCACATATTTTGTTATTTCTATTTCTTGTTTCAAGTGTGCTGAAAGACACACTCATTACAAAAATAGGAACGTACCTGTTTCCAGACCAGTTAGCCTGTTGTGAGACCATATTTGGCACAGACATGACATATACTGTATACAGTATTCACGCACACACACACACACACACACACACACACACACACACACACACACACACACACACACACACACACACACACACACACACACACATATGCATGCATGTTTTTGTGTGTGTGAATGTGTCTGTGTGCTAGAATTGAATGATCATATAACTCTGTGTCTTATCGCGTTGTGGAAGATTTTCCCACAGTAAAATGCTGCTCCAGTCCGGTCAGGAGAGGAAGGAGCAACAAGTCACGTGTGCTTCATCATTGCCACTGCCATCGCCCAGACCAACTGCTACCATCTCCAGGATGTCCACCGACAACCGCCATGCATCACCACAGCCACCACTTACCTCAGCTCCGACCACAGAACCTACCATTCCTCCCTCTGAGACGATGGAGGCCACCTACTTCAAGGCAGTAGCAATGGACTCGACTCACAGCAATGCCATCAGCTGAAACGCCTCAACGACACCATCGCTGCTCGTGAGGTCGCTGAAGGTTTGTGAGGTGGCCACCACTGGAGTGATCGAGTCCTTCGACAGTCCATGGACGGCTCCAACGGTCTCGGTGAAGAAAAAGGAGGTTGGCTGGCGTTTCTGTGTGGACAACCAACGTCTTGATGCAGTCACACAAAAAAGACTCACCCGCTTCCTCGAATCGATGATGCCCTCGACCACATCGCAGGGTCCAGCTGTCCAGCTGGTTCAGTTCCCACTGCAAAACAGAAGATTGCTTTCACCAGGCAGGTGCTGTGGCAGTTGTAGCAGGACTGTGACGATATAGAACTGTGACGAAGAGGATTATGATTAAGAGTGTCTTCTGTGTTTGTGGCAATCCCTGTGTGTATGGGGCACAGGATTGTCAAATTAAAATCTCTCAGTCATCATTCTTACCCGAAGGCCAAGCTTGCCACAATATTATACTGTGGAGTGTGTGTGTTTGGTAGCTGGTTTAATCAGCTTCACCTGGCCCAGTTAGAGTCTGGGGTTGGGTGAGTCTACACAACTGAGGTGCACTGAGTAATCAGTGCAAACAGGTTAAAGCAGGTTAGACCACACATACACTTGAAGAGGAGTTGTTGCCATCTGCTCTGTCCATTCACCCTACAAACTCTACTGCAATAAACCGGATAATTCACCATCCTGCTTGTGTCCTTTATTGGAGAAACCCTGAAAAGCCACATTAGTGGTGTGTAGCAGTGAGCTAACTGCTACATATACATTGATAAGTCCTGTATGACAGTTTTATTTAATTAAGGAGTTATTAAGGATTTAGGCGGCAGGCAGGATCAATAAAGCTTGCCAAATGTGAGCCTTCCTGCTGCCAGGTAGCGTCGACACGGTTGTCATGTAATGAGATTTCATTGGCTCCGTGATTCCCGGGCATGCAGGCCTTGGGCGTGCGTGCGCTTCATAAAGCGACTACTAGCCTACTACAGTCATAGTACTGGAGCTGTAAGGTGCAGGAGGAGCATGGAGAAATCACTCTATCCTTTAGCACCTTTGATGTGCAGAAGGCACTGGAGGTGGAATACACGAGAGGCCACGTTGATTACAAGATTGCGTATTGTGTGCGTGTGTGTGTGTCTGTGTGTGTGCGTGATGCTGTGTTTGAGGCTTGGTGACAGATTTCAGCTGGATGTGCCCCACAATGCGAGGTTGTTCAGTGTCGTTCAGTTTCCAATGGAATAGCATGCCAAGCCACCAAAGCTCGCTCTCTCTCTCTCGCTGCCAAACCTGTGGTCTCACAGTGATAATCATTGGCAGCTGTGAATTAATCCTAAACTTTATCAGGTTCAGCGAAAAATACGTTTAACTTTAGCCACTTGACATATTATGTGTCAATTTGTAGTGGCTAGAGTCACCATGAGACCTTTCAGTTGACCTACATCATAGTTGGTGGCATGGAAGTACACAGTCCCAACAATTAATTTAATGAAACTATTCATATAGTATCTAAAAATGATTTGCCGTGGGTACCCTACCTATTGGCCAACCATGTTGTCAGACTCAGAATCAAGGCTGTCACTTGGTGGGAGCGTGATGGAGACATAACGGCTCAGATGGAAAAACTGTTAAACAGTCTTTAACATACGCCATTTTAGGGCAATGTAATGCGACATCTGTTTGAGTTCTGTGTAGGTAATTATGGCAAGAAAAAATTGCATAATTGCGCATCAAACTGGCATGCGTTTGAGTAATTTTAGATCAGTATAGGCTGGGGGGAATCAGTAGGCTATTTTTTGTTTTAGCTTACCTCACTTTTTTTTTTACATTGTTTATTTTATATTTCCATTAGGCCTACTTTGTATGTTTGTATGTATGTTTTCTTATTGTGCAAATAAATCGTTCTCAATGAATTCTAATTTGTCAGTTAACATTTATTTCAAGCTATGTTTAGCGAATTATACTTTCAAAAAGTGATGGAGACAAAAAGAAGTGGTGGTGATCTGTCAATGACACCTATGCTCAGAATGTTTATCATGCAATTCCACAGTCAAAATGAATAACATGGTTAATAGTGCCAATTTCATCGTACATTATTGGCCTACATCTCTCCATTAAAATATAAGAATAATTTGTGTATTTCATTTATTTCTAAATAGCTAATAGCATTCTTTTACAAGGTCCTGGTATGATGAGACAGCATCGTGAGTTTTTGTTGTCAGATTGTTAGCAAAGTTGTCTGTGGGTGACTTTAGGCTGTTCTACCATTACCTCTGTTTCACATGGAAAAGTGTAGCTGAAGCAACAGGTGGCCACATAGGGGGTTTGTGGTATCAGCCCACATCTCTCCATTGTAGATAGGGAGGAAAATGACTGTTAAACAGCCTGTTTCCTTGGACAGATAGAGATCTTCAACAGCGCAATAACTTTCACAGCATCCCTGCATCCATGGAGACACACACACACACACACACACACGAGGACAGGGTATGTTCTCTGCTACTCTCTGACCACAGTATAGGGTTTGACATTTTCTTGTGCATGTTAACAAAAGTTCAGACAGGAAGGGCACATTTCACACTCATAAAGATATACAATATAATTACATATATAGTGTGCAATCTCTGAAAATAATAAGAGAATAACAGAAACAATCACCTCCCATTTATTGTACAACATATATCTGGGAATTGTGCGATGTCTACACATAGCAATGCACAATGTAATTGTTTGTTAACCAGAAGACAAAGGGGTGAAAAAGTGCCTCATTGGTTTATTATTGGGGTGCAGCGTTCTCTTAAAATCTCATTGGTTATCTTTGTCTTAGAAATTGTTTCAAACGTACAAAGATAAACATTAATACATCAACATTAATACAACGTTCATTCATTCTTATTGTATTGTCAATCAAACATGTTCACAATGGGCCTCAACGCATCCGTTCTAATTCCTTCAGTTCCTGATTAATACAGTTTGACATTTTTTCACTCTGTGCCATTTAATAAGCAAAAATAAACTATAAACTCAAACCATTATAGAAGCTCCCTTTGGCTATAAAGGCTAGAACACCTTAGAAATGAGGAGATGGCGCCTTTGCCTCCAGGAACATAGGCAACAAGATGGCTTGAATGAAGCTCTGGGTAGAGCTGCTTTCTATATTCAAGCTGGAAAACCCAGCAGTGATGAGTGAAGTCATAAACTCATAAGAAAGAAAAGAGCTTTGGGAAGGCAGAGCGGAAGAATAGATAGTTTTGATGGGCTAGATGGAAGTAGGAAAGCCAGGTTTTGGACCATATTTGAACCACTGAATAAAAAAAAAAACCAAACCTAAAGAAAGATGACATAGTGCTTCATTGATCCACATGTTGTAAATTACAGCATCTGTTTACAATTTCTTTTGTTTACACTGTGGATGCCGGGCCGAGTTGATTAACATTTTGTGTTGTGTTTGTCGTCTTCTGGAAGGGGACGGGGATTGGCAGTGAGCGTTGTGTCGGCTTTGATGCTGCCGGATGAAAGCAGCATCCAGATATGACTTAAGGATGAACCAAGAATGTATTTTGGCCGCGTCTGAAGGCGACTAGCAGGCGACAGGGAGGCTGCTCGTCTCTGATTAAATATTATGTTGGAGATCACGATCGTGATGCAATAGCATTAAAAAAAAGAAAAAGTACAGACGGAAAGATCCTCCAAAGTGTGTGTCTTGAAATAACTTAAACAAAACGACGGCAAGCTGTGGATAGCCTATTATAAAGAATGGGCTATCTGTTCTCATCTGCCATGTGAAAGCACGTTTAAAGCTCATGAATAATGGAGTTAAACACTAGATTGTGTGCATCGTATACGAGAGGCCATATCTGATGCATTGGGAGAAATAAACTACTGCAATTGCCAACTCGTATCGATTGAATGTTTTATTCAACAGCCACCCGCTTAATTAACACTGAGGGTCACTCTCGACAGCACACCTTGGACCAATGGCGACGCAACATAAACAGACATTAGAAACACACAGATAATAAACAGATAATCACAGACATTATAAACACACAGATAATAAACAGATAATCACAGACAAATCACACAAAATAACAACGATGTGAACATGTAAACATCGTTTTTCAACTTCTATTCCAACGTAACATGACAGTCCCATGAGCCTTTGTGCCCCCCGGCGGCGCACCCCCGTGGTCGCCACAATATAGCGCCTATAAATATTATGAAAAGCAGGTTTAACATTGTAAAAGTTATTACAACTGTTATAGACCGCATAAAGAGTTATTTACCCGATTAGAAAACCATAACCCAATTAGCAAATTATGTAAATCAGTGTATCAGTTTACATTCAATACAGTCAGTATTTATTCAAATAAGGTTTACTTCAAATATTTGAGGTCTTGACACATGGATACCATAGAGCCATGATAATGTTTCTACGTTCATCACGCCGCAATGAAATCCACACTGTAAGAAATTAGACATAATCAACATATACATCTACAATATCGACCTCTATTTCAATAGCAACAACTTTTGCCAATTGTTTCATGGCGAAGGAAGGTTATATTATATTCCTGGTTTAAGAAAGTTAATAATTACAATAGCTTCCATGTCCCCTGTAATGAACAGATTGTTGACAACAGTGACGCCAAGTGGCCAAAATATATGACTTCGTTCCCTCCCGGCTCCCTCCCTCTTGCTCCAACTTCAAGTAATTGCAATAATGTCAACGTTGCCTCACTAACTCATAGTAGGACAAAGCGAATGGAAAAAGCCTACCGAGGCTCGACCTTACACTGGATTTAACGTTGATCGAGGCGCCAGGCTTACTTATTATTTGTCGATTGTGAATAGAACTACTGGCGTTTTAACAAACCATGAAGTTGTCAGCCAAAAATGAACATCTCTGGATTATTATTATCATTATTATTATTATTCATAACATTAATCTGCGTCTCCTTCCTTATCATTGATTTGCAGTCCGTGGCAGACTAAATATCGCAGAGGCAGCCTTTGGGTTCGGCGATGTTGCCTATATATTTTTACATTTTGACTGTACATTTGTAAATCTGTTAGTTTATATTTATTATTCTGTTGATTTCTCTATTGTTTTATTGTAATGTATTGCTATGCAACCTGGCACAAGAATTTCCTTCGGGATTAATAAAGTTAATCTTATCTTATCTTATGTTGCCTTCCTCTCTCAATCGCGTTTGTTTCTATGAAAAAAACAAAACAAAATTTAGCAGCCGTGTGAAACATAGGCCTACATCCTATATTACAGAAGCCTACATCCTATATTACAGAAGCCTACATCCTATATTACAGAAGCCTACATCCTATATTACAGAAGCCTACATCCTATATTACAGAAGCCTACATCCTATATTACAGAAGCCTGGCCTCAAATAGGTCTAGGCTAGGTTTATTTGTGTCCAAATTGGGGTGAGGTGACCATATGCCTCGGCCTATTGAACCTTCCAAAAATACGTAAATGTGTTGATTACTTGTTTTGTTTCGCAGTGTAGCAGACACATTCAGATTCTTGCAAAAAATAAGTCTTGATAGCATCTTGATTATTTTCAGGTCTATACTTTCCACAATAGCAGGCTAGGCCTAATCATTCTGTGCAGCTCTTGAGCAACCCATCGATGTTGGGTATTCGGGTGGACCGGTTCCCTGATAACAGCTGAATGGGTTGAGGTTGGTTGAGACGATAGGTTGAGAGCATAGGTTGAGACGATAGGTTGAGAGCATAGGTTGAGAGCATAGGTTGAGAGCATAGGTTGAAACCATAGGTTGAGAGCATAGGTTGAAACCATAGGTTGAGAGCATAGGTTGAGACGATAGGTTGAGAGCATAGGTTGAGACCATGGTTGTTTCAAGTTTCAAGTATTTTATTGTCACTTCACAATTTACACGTGAGTATAAGCAGTGAGTGAAAAACTTTTTGTGCAAAACGCCTGACAGCCGACAGTAATTATAAAGGAATACAAAATAGAATAAAACTACAAAATAGAAATAGAACTGTGCAAAATAGAAATAGAACTATAAATAGAATTTCTATGTAAAATAAGTAAATTAAATCTAAAATGAAATGGAATATACAGCAAAAATATCCAGGTGAGCAATACACATATAAATCGATGTACTAAAATATACATTGTTATATGCTGACATTCACAGAATGTCACAGAATACCAGCAGTAACACTAGCACCAGGACCAGCACTAGCTGGTTGAAACCACAGGTTGAGAGTATAGGTTGAGAGCATAGGTTGAGAGTATAGGTTGAGAGTATAGGTTGAGAGCATAGGTTGAGAGTATAGGTTGAGAACATAGGTTGAGAGTATAGGTTGAGAGTATAGGTTGAAACCATAGGTTGAGAGTATAGGTTGAGAGCATAGGTTGAGAACTGTCCCCGGGTCAGCTGCTGATGCACTGCTGCTCCACGACTTCGGATGTCGCAACTTCTCTGCACGCGAGTCAACTGCGCATGCGTGCCCGGGATGATCCAAGAGGGCGTGGCTGACGGGTGCCGCTTCTTCTTCCTCGCCGTGCGTGTGACGCCACGCCGCCTCCTCCTCTCCCTTTACTCCTCCCTCTGTGCGGCTGACAGGATCCTCCTCGGAGCACCAGTGGTAACAGAGGTATGTGTAACTGCATTATATATATACTAGCGTGTCACTCGTTTTGTCTCTCGCCTACATCCGTAAAACAAAGTGACAGCCGTGAGGTCTGGCGTCCGTAGGGTTTCGTGGAGCGGGATGCAGCGGACCGGCAGCGGGGAAGGGATGCTCCGCCGCCGAGGCCCCGCCGCCGCTGTACTTCCCACGTTAGCCTGGAAGCTACACCCTCTACTGCTGCGGTCGTTCGGCGGTTCACCTGTCGTGTGAGACTGAGGCTATATTTCCACCGTCGGGTTAGTTGGTTGACCTACACGCAGGACTCGTCGCCGCATTTTCGACCCCATAGACCCCATAGACCCCCCCCCCCTGGCTGGCTGGTTGCTCGCCACCCATGCAGCGTGCTAACTGTAATCCGCAGCAGGCTATGCTAGC
The DNA here is from genome assembly GCA_002895965.2 of Coryphaenoides rupestris. Taxonomy (NCBI): domain Eukaryota; kingdom Metazoa; phylum Chordata; class Actinopteri; order Gadiformes; family Macrouridae; genus Coryphaenoides; species Coryphaenoides rupestris. The sequence continues at coordinate 897,414 of PIJE02000007.1, read as the reverse complement.
AGCGGGGATTGCACCTTGACGGGTCTGCTGTCCGCGTGTGGGCTCGGCGAACACCACCACGACACTGTGTTCCTCCTCCCGTGATGGAGACGCGTCAACCAAACACTTCTGCAGTCGCCTTGTTTGAATGTAGTTTCTTGGTGTATTTCTGGGTGATTTTCTTGGTGTAGCTTCTTCGCGTTCAGCACCGGTTACATCATAACCAAAGCCATACCAAAGGTTATTGAAGGTTATTGTTGGGTCTAAACTGTCCCACCAAGCCTCAGTTTGATTTTAAGGTAAAGATGGTTAAGGATCTTGTAATGTACAATGTACATTATACAATGTACATTACACTTGATCATTAACTTGACGTTCTCTTTAAATGAAGCACACAAATACTACCTATATGACAGTACTGTGTGTCTGGAAAGATCACAGACCGGTGTGAGGTTTTAGTATCTCACAACATGTCGGCCTACTGAATGTATTTGTGCATATTGAGGGTTTCCTCGATGCTATTTGTGTTAAAGAGTGGATAATGCCAATGGCGGATTGATTTAGCTGTTTGAGTGTGTCCATGTTTACACAAGGAACACAATGACTGAGTGAGCTTCTTTACAACAGGTTGGTTTACCTAGCACATGACTGAAGAAACCAAATTGTGTCTCAGGTGGAACGATTGGGGCCAAAAAAGATGGCACTTGGACATACTTCTGGACCTGAGTTTCTGGAGTCATGAGGTCATGGTGCTATACTGATACTGAGAACCTCAAAGTGCTACAAGTACCATGATGAATAAGTATAGAATAATCAATAGTAAAATAACTTTTCCGCATCCATATGAGGTCTATTCTGCAAAAGAGTTGTCACACATCATTGTAAAATGTGAGAAAGGAGAATGGGTTTGCATCTGTGCATAAAAGTATATCTTTTTTATTATAGGCTAATCTTGAGACATTTCTAATCCTTTATGTCTAGTAGATAATGCACAATAGCATAAGCATTGGATTCACATTTATCTTTGTATCCACAGATTTGGAAAAAATTCATCCAAGTTTGCCAATGTATGCCAATGAATTCCAATATTATCTTGCGTCTATATAAATGGCTCTGCAGACAAAAGGGTTAATTTACCACATGGGCCTGATAGGTGTGTTCAATTGAATACTATCTGAGGTTGACTATTAACGGAAATGTATTGCACAACCTATCTGTGGTCAAGGTTAATCTAGAAGGTTTTTGAAGGATCTTTCTGCTTTCATCATAACTCAACTGTGAGTGAACTTTAAACAACATAGACAATAGTGTGTGTGTGTGTGTGTGTGTGTGTGTGTGTGTGTGTGTCGTAGTCTTCATTTTCTTCTCAAATCCAATGTTTGATTTGCCTAACAAAGTCCAGTGTGAACACTAACGGCACTAAAAGAAAAATGCAAAACTTCACCCCTGAATCAGCAGAGTCTACTGAACTATAGGTGTGAAAACGCCCTTAAGCTTGCCATGCTTGATCACACATTCAACCTTGTGATGAACGCGTTAAGTGAACCCACATTTTGTATTTGACCAACAATGCCTTTTGGCCCTGTCTCATTGGATCAATCTGTTGCTATGGCGACGGCACCCGTCTTCCCCGAGCTGCTGTGTCACTGTTGAGTCTTGCAGTGCCCAAGCTCTGCCACATCAGGGAATCCACTTGGTTTTGGACTTCCAGTGATTTATCTTTATTCCTCTGCATTGCTTACTAACACATGTCCATCCCTGGCTCTCCTCTCGCCCTCTCCTCTGTTTGCAGATAATGGCCGTACCGCCGACATATGTTGACCTTGGAAAGTCTGCAAAGGACGTTTTCACCAAGGGATATGGTGAGTGCCCTGGGCCACGTTCACAACACAATGTTTCCTTCGGGATAAATAAAGTTCTATTCTGTTATTTTGAATAAATTCAATTTGAATAAATTATTATGAGGTAAAACACAGTGCAAAAAAAGGGCTATAACTCTTTATAGGCCGCTAAAGTTTATAAGGCAAGATTTCAAGTCAGTGAAGTGGGTCATGTTTATGAAGTATGCACAGCTGTGCTAGACCACAGGAGCCCTTTGGGAGTTCTAAGTTACACAAGTGGACCCCAACATCCTGGCACTAAAGAGTCAATTTTCAGAGTTTTTTTTTTTTTACATTTTAAAATCGGCATTGGCACCAGCTATTTATTTTTAGACTTATTTTATCTCCTAGTCCCGACCAGATCTTGCCTTGGCTGTGCATGTTGGTTATCAACTGAACTCTACTAAACCTGGACTGGAACTCTTCTAAAGGAAGGCATTCTACTGGGAATTTCCTCTGGTCATCCACCACCGTCACACCACTGTTATCATCCCATGAGTGTGGTTGAGATGTAAGAATTTATATATCAAAGGTGCTGTGTGTTACGATGTCACAAATATTGTAGGCTCAGTGAGTTGAATTGGGGCATAGCTAGGCAATATGTATGGGTGGATCATAGGCTGGGATGTTGGGTGGTGTTAGTAGATCCAGCCAGACACTCCGCAGAGCCAGTCATCACTGACCAGACACACAGTGCCGCATTAAATGTCTAATCATTTACCTCAGCAACAAGTCGATCTTGTAGAAGGACGGGGCACCTCGAAAGGTGCTCTAGTCCAACACTGCAGCTTGGCAGGAATGTTTAATTGTTATCAGTTTTCTGTTTGACCATCAAAGTTCATCCTTAACATTTTGTAGCTACGCCATGATGCCCTCCCCCACGACTAAACCAACTAGTCCTGTGCCTGTTCAAAACATAGCCGTCCAAAGTGGGACGATTGCGTGGCCTCAGTTACTGCTGCTTGCATCTTTCTCAAGAGCCGTTCACCTAAGCAACTTCACAGTCGACACTGCACTTCCTTGGGTCCTCAGCAATACGGTTATTAGAGCTGATTGCTTACAGCTTTCTCAAGAACTGCTTTCTCAATAACTCGACACTGCGTTTTCTTGGGTCTGCAATTCATTGCCAAGTGTGAAGTGGATCAGATGAAGTGCATGCATGCATGCATGCATGCATACAGTTTTCTCTCACTATAGTTGGATAGAAATGCCCATTTAGCTTGTATTGCAGTCAGTGAAACATAAGTGAGCCTCTATGTTCTCAGCATTATAAATCAAAGTCTCAAGCCTTTGTTTCCTTCTTTTGACGGTTACACATCTACCATATGTGGTCTACCAATGTTGACTCATCTATTTTTCTTCTGAATTCATATCTATTGTACTGTCTCAGAATGAGGCTGAAATGGGTTTCCTCCGCAGGATGGCTGGGCTCAGCCTTAGAGATTGGGTGAAGAGCTCAGACATCCGGAGGGAGCTCTGAGTAGCTGCTCCTCCGCGTCGAAAGGAGTCAGTTGAGGTTGTTCGGGCATCTGTTTAGAATGCCTCCTGTTAGAGGTTTTCCGGCACGTCTGACTGGGAGGAGACCCTGGGGCAGACCCAGAACCCGCTCAAGGGGTTGTATATCCCATCTGACCTGGGAATGCCTTGGGATCTCCCAGGTGGAGCTGGAGAGTGTTGCTGGGGAGAAGGAAGTCTGGGGGACCCTGCTTAGCCTTCTGGCACCGCGATTTTTGTGTGACTATTAATTCATCATTTTTTTCCTCATGTTTCAGGCTTTGGTCTCATTAAGCTGGACTTGAAGACAAAGTCTGAGAATGGACTGGTGAGTCTCTCCAGGATCACACTACCAATCCACTACCAGCTCCCTCTCAACCCTCCAAGAGGCTCTTGACTTGCTCTTGAGGGTGTGGTTATTAGTTATCCTGAAGAGTACACAAAAACACATTTTATGTCTCTGGGGTGTTTTTTTCCTCTCATAATTGCAAAGAGTGAGTACTATTTTTGCTTTTTGTCATACTTTTGGCATGCTATTAGGTACATACTTTTAGGTACATGAATATAAAGCCATTATGATTGATGGAAATGCCATCAATCATGTTTTGTTGAAACATCTCATACAGAAAATTAAAGGTATCCATTTTTTTTCCTGCACAAAAGGCATCTGCTTGCAAGTGTGATTACTGTTATGGTGCTTCACATGACGACGTGTGTCCTGCCTACATACTCTCTCTGCCCCTCCACCCCCCCTTGTAGGAGTTCAACAGTACTGGCTCTGCCAACACAGAGACGAGCAAGGTATCTGGTTCCCTCGAGACCAAGTACAAGTGGGTGGAGCATGGCCTGACCCTCACCGAGAAGTGGAACACGGACAACACCCTGGGGACCGTGATCACCCTGGAGGACCAGGTGAGGCTCTATCCTGCCAGGCGTCCAATCACCAGATGCTACCACTTGACGTACATGTAGAAGGATGGATGGATTGTGAAATGCTTTATCCTTTTTTCAAATTGTGTTTTAATCTGGGTGCTCTGATCAGCAGTATCTGCAGATAACGATACCGATCAGTCTATTTGAAGCCTTCTATTTATTGTGTTGCATTATTTATTTAATTATTCTTAACAACGTTGTATATTTAAAAATCCACCAAAATCCTGGTGGTATCAAAAGTGACGTGAAAATATTTACAAAGATGCTCATGATTGACTTTCCACAATTATTGACTTTTTGTAAGGGCTACAACTCCCTGTTGCCAAACTCTCCTTCAACCTCACAGAGAGCAATTTATCTACCTTTAGCCTACCTTCTGACTATACCAACTGCTACCAAATTAATTTTGTCTAGACAGCCATTTCATCACAAAACTACAACACATGGAATAACTAATATAAACCCCAATAGCTAACGTGAACCATAATACATCAGTGCCTACACAATTGCAGAAAAAAATCCCTACGTTTTCGACTGTATATAATGTAATACAGCTGTTTAATCATGTGGCAAATATTTTCTGAGTTGCATGTTGTATATGTCAAGTCTTGGTTATTGACACCTTTTTTCTTGTCTTTGTTGACAGTTGGCCAATGGGCTGAAGCTGACGTTTGACTCCTCCTTCTCCCCCAACACGGGGTAGGAACGGCAGGCGCTTATCTGGCAGTTGCAGTCTGGTTCAAACTAAACGAACTAGTTTTGTAGGATGGGTGGTATAATGAGCAGCATGGCTGTCAGTGCCCTCTTGGCACTTCTAGAATCGATCAATGATTGGTCCGACATGGCTTCTCTTGTTTCATGCAACTTCCTGTCTGTTCAGGTCAAGGTTATGTTTTTTTGTTCATGTTTGATATTCACAATGAGACAGTATATTTGAGTAGGCCTAATCATATTTTGGATAACCTAATGAATAATTGTTTGGTTAAAATTGCTGCACTGATGTACCCTGGAATTCCAGAGATCTCGTGAGAGCACAATTTGAATTTGCTCAGCGAGTCACTCTGGTAACATGAGTAACATGCTCATTAGCAATTCCTGTTGTTCCGAACGTAAACCAATCACATCGGTGTATCTGATATAGGCGGGCCAGAAGCGGGCTAAACATGACGTCAGCGATGCGACGGAATCAGTCCGGAATCAGTCAGTAAACATTGCAAGATGGCTACGGATGAACACCAGTTGTTTGAAACGGCTTTGGCCGCTACAATAATAAAAGAGTTAAACTTGAGTATCTGTACAAACCAACTATTCTCATATTCTGCTTGCAAAAACGTCAAAAGTCGTTTAGTGGCTCAATTTCCATTAGGCTACATTTACGTCTCTCTGTCAAACTATTCTCCAAAACAAACTCGTTTCCGTCTCTCTGGATACGTCACCCCGTGTATTCTTCTGATTGGTCGTAGTGTTATCCAATTGCGTGGAGTGATATTTTCAAACGCATGCTTGGTGCCGCCCCTCGAGTTGGGCCATTTTCATTACTCATTACCAGACCCTACATCTTTCTAGAAGCAGTAAAATTTAAAACATTTTTTGGGTGGGAAAGGGAACCGAAACGGGGTGATTATTCTCATCAGTAAAAATCTAACCTTTGTTATGCTGAAACAACACAATGACGGGGAAGGTCGACTTATTTGTATTGAAGCCTTGATCAATGGAACTAGGACTGTGCTGTGCAAAATATATATGCACCTAACAATTATATTAAATGTATTTATTTTTCCATGAAATTAATAGTGGTCAGAAATATGGAGGGTCAGGTTATACTGGCAGGTGATTTCAACCAGGCAATGGATAAGAGGATAAGAGCAAGCCCAGTGGTTAATCCTTACCCAGGGATTGAGCTGCAAACCTGATGCTGGCAGAGGACTTGAACTTAGTGGATATATGGAGATTAGTGAATCCACGTGAGAGAGAATATACCTTTTACTCTCACTGCCACAAGCCGCATTCAAGGATTGATTTATTTATTTTCCTGATATATAACACCTTTGGCAGTTCGCAGTTGTGGACTTTTTGATAGGTGCCATCGCCCTCAGTGACCATAGCACAGTGGAGTTACATGTTGACTTGAATACAGAGAAGGCAAAAAGGAGACGTTGAGGCTCAATACTATGCTGCTACAAAATCATTCAGCGGTTATTTGGCAGAAGGATCTAGGGTGTGATCTGAGCGATGAGAAGTGATTAAAATACTATCAAATACTGGGAAATGTATAAAGGAGGCTAGGGGGAAATTTATTCAGCATAAGTTAATGCATAGATTTTATTTTACTCCTAACCCCCACAGGATTGGCTTGCTGACCAATAATTTGTTGGAACATTTGTACATGCAATTTGGGAGTGTGAACTTGTTTACCCATTCTGGTAAATGGTACTAGAAGACATAGGGAAGTGTTTGGGTTTGACGATGCCTGTATCGCCAAGTCTATGCCTACTGGAAGAACAAACAGAATTGCCCAATGTTTCAAAATATGACTTTGCAGTGATGAATCTTGTAAGTCTTATAATTGAAGGTAATAATACTGTGTGTATAGTTGAATAAATAAAAACGTTTTTAATTACAAAAATATCCCAATTCAACTAGATTAAAATTGCCGCTCATCTCTCTCAACTGTTTCACTCTTCCTCTCCTGCAGCAAGAAGAGTGGGAAGATCAAGTCCGCGTACAAGCGCGACCATGTCAATGTCGGCTGTGACGTGGACTACGACATCAACGGCACGGCGGTCCACGGCGCGGCAGTGGTGGGCTACGAGGGCTGGCTGGCGGGCTACCAGATGACGTTCGAGGCGGGCCGTAACAGAGTCACCCAGAGCAACTTTGCCGTGGGATACAAGACTGAAGAGTTCCAGCTGCACACAAACGTGTAAGGGTTTTTTATGTAATCTTAAATTTAGGGCTGCACAATTAATCAAATTTTAATCACGATCACGATTTTGGCTTCCCATGATCAAATTCGTGTGATCGAGCGATATTTAAAATGCATCATTCTGTTCATAGAACGCTCCGTATCAAAGGTTGTTTTTTGTTTTGTTTTTGCAAAGCCAATCTAGCGCTCCTCAGAGTGATAGAGAAAACACTCTCTCTTTAAGCCTCTGACGCTCCGTAAACCACTGTCTGATCACGTGCCTTCATGAGCCAATCAGAGTTGTTCCCTGCACCACCGCGCAGCTTAGTTTCTGGTCGACAATCGACAGGACAGAGTAGCAGCTAACGTAGGGAAAGCTCCATAACAGATAGCAGTCGCCGGTCAGAAGGCGATAAACTATCTTAACAAAAAAATGTCTAACGTAGCAGAGGTGCTACATAGAGGAATGTAGCACCATATGGATGTGAAAGCAGTTATAACGAGCCTATGTGACAATAAAACTTGTTTTGGTTAAAATCAACAAATAATCGTGACAATTAATCGTGATCTCAATATTGATCAAAATAATCGTGATTATCATTTTGGCCATAATCGCCAGCCCTACTTAAACTCCCTTTTTATTTTTATTTAATTTTATTTTTTTTTTTTAAATCTGCTTTGCATCTACTGCGTCTCTTTTCCAGCATTGACTCAACGACCACATTTACAAAGCAGTGAATCACGATCCACAGTAGCACTACTTGAATCGCTTCCATGCTTACTGTTGCGTTGTATAGTTGCTCTAAATGCCCGCCTTAAAGAGAAAAGAAAACGCCTCCGACCTTGACCTGCCTATCAGCTTTATCTATTAGCTGCTCCTTGTCTGGTCAACCAATAGTTGACCAGACACTGCCTCCCAGTCCCCCATTCCTATTTTAGCCCCTAGATTAGATTGACCATAATGCCAGCCTTGGTAAGAATGATGTTTGAAGGTAAGGATGGTTGTGCTGTGAGAGCCCTTAAAGAGAAGGTGTCGGTGAGTGACAAACTGGGTGGAGCGGAGAGGTTTATGTATTTATTTATTTTTTGCACCCCCAGAGCTCCTGTATAACCCGACCTCTTATTACTTGTGTGGTTTATTTGAGGTCAGCTAGTGTAGCTCCTTTTGTAATGGAACACTGATGCTAAGCAAGCCAATGTTACCAAGCTGCTGGTCTTTTTCAAGACTCTTATATTGATTTATTTGAAGGAAAAGTTAAATGTATAGTCTTCAAAGTAGGGCTCTTAATCAATTTTAAATATTGAATCGCATGATTTGTGATTTTTTTTTTTTTTTTTCTATTCAATATTTACTTTTACGTGGACTATTTCCACGTTTTTAATACTCTATCAATATGGAATTGGAGAATATATGCCTACTTTATGCTAATGTGCGTATACTTAACAACACAAACAAATATTGTTCAGAAGCCCTCAGGGGTACTGCATTTAGCATACAAATATACAGTATGCTCAAATCATGACTGTCAGTCTGGCATTTTAAATGACAGACTGGCATCACATTTTTTCTACTTTGTACTCGCTGACATGTCAATTGTCAGATCACATGGCGAAATGCACACTGCTCATAATCCTTTTTTGCCCCCCATGACCTAATGTGATTAAAAGCCCTGCTTAAATAAGATAAATGTATTGTTACACCTACTTTTGTATTCTGATTTATGAGATGACACATCTATGGCACAGTAATGCCAATTTGGTTGGCCAAGGGACAATCCAGCCGATGGCGGAAATGCAACACTTATTGACATAAAACTCAGAAGAAAAACTTAGAAAAAATTATTATATTATCGTATCACCCCAAAACCATTGGAGCCTTAAGATAAGTCGGTGCGGATTCAAAGACGTCATCAGTGGAGTCTTGTGATCGGTTCACTTGCTCAATTTGAAAGTGTCTTGCATCAAACGGACGTAACCCTTTTGTTGGAGACTTGCAAACAGCCCAGATGTGACGTATTCACATCTTTCTTTCTCTTCCTTACCTTTTCTCCACCTCAGGAACGACGGCACAGAGTTTGGTGGCTCCATCTACCAGAAGGTCAACAATCAGTTGGAGACGGCTGTCAACCTGGCCTGGACCGCTGGAAACAGCAACACTCGCTTTGGCATCGCCGCCAAGTACCAGATTGATGCCGACGCAGCCTTCTCTGTAAGCGATGATCGTCTTCTTTCTGTGCCAATTTGTTAAGACTCATCCCTGAGTGACGACTTTGATCCTCTTCATGTCATTGCAGTTTTAATATACTGTAAATAAAATGTATGTTACTTGGCACTCGTGTGTGTGGTTGCAAATGGGAAGAGGGCATTTCTTGACGTAGCAAGACATGCTAGTTTAACTGCATGATTTAGGAATTCTGTAATCAATCCTCAATCCATGTGTTCTATGATGAAAAAAATTAAGCTTTATGCCTAATATTTGTTTAATTGGTTTCAGAGTAATATTGATAAAATGTTCTTCTTTTTCTTCTTTTCTTCTTTTCTTAATATTTTTGCCATTTTCTTTGTTGCAGATTTCTTGTCCAAGTTGAAATAATGTCCTTGTTTGCTGAAATGTAATTGACTTCCTTTGCAGGCCAAAGTGAACAACTCCAGTCTCGTGGGCCTGGGTTACACACAGACCCTGAAGCCAGGTGAGTCGTGCTCTGCACTGACACAATTTCACTCTCATATGCATTGCATACATTTAGGAGCACATGTGAGAGTGAATTCTTTATTAAAATGAAATGGGTCATGTTCCTGGCTTTCATACATGGCACAGTAGGTTTGCCGATTGACCATGGAAATAGCCACCAATATGTTTTTAATCTCAAAGCTCTGTTGGAATATGGATGTCCAGCAAACGGTCCAGTAGACCAAGCTATAAAAGATATGGCTGAGTTCTTTTATTTATTTTTTTAACAATCTACTGAGTACAGAGTTATTCTTTATTTTCTTCTTCTTTTAATGAGGTGCACTATCTTCTCTCTGTCTTTATCCCTTGGTGTCTGCAGGCATCAAGCTGACCCTCTCTGCTCTCCTGGACGGCAAGAACATCAATGCCGGGGGTCACAAGATTGGCCTGGGCCTGGAGTTCCAGGCATAAGAAGAAACCCATTGGATCTGCCTACACACACACACCCACCACCAACCCGTACTCCATCCTTTTATTGAATATAGCTAACCTTCACAGCGCCGACCCCCCCCCCCCCCCGTTACTTCCTATATGTGCTTAAGGCAGCATTACTATAATTTTACTGTTCCAGTCATGACCTAGCACACTGGCTTATAACTGGAACATCTCAAGAGAACATATTTTGAACACGGGGGCCTGGTGAAGGGAGTTACAATGTGACTGAAATTAGACACAGATTTGTAAAAAGAGGGAATTCTAAGAAGTGTGTAGAAATGTGCCTGTGATCCATTTTCATTCCACTACAATCATTCTCAATGCTTTACCAAGTGGGTAAAAATAAAACGACTGGCACAGAATCACACAATGGACCTAAATACAACAAGATGAAGCTTAAAGTTTCTATATCTACACTAGATGGTGCTGTTGCCACTCTGCAGTCAAAGCATTCCATGTTTGGCCACATTCCCGTTTGGCCAGTAGTCACACTCCACAGTAGAAAATGTTCCTATTCTCTCGTTCTGTTGGGACCCATGGTCATTTATAATGGGAAGGGAGTAATAGTTTTAATGTAAGCAGCTGTGTGTAGCTCTTCTGCAACCTGTTGTGTACATTCTGTGTTGTTTGTTTCACATTTTCTTATGTCTGCATTTGGTGTGAATCATGTCATTTGTTAAATATAGCTAAAATATTTTACCACTGGACTATTTTAACCATCATCTGCTAAGATTTAGGAAGCCAAAGTCCTGTCAATAGTTCCTGGTCTGACCAAGGGAAGGTGACATCCTTTTCGATAGTGTTCAGAACCCATCCACAGGACACTTTGTAATGAGAATGAAGAAACGACTAGACGTATAAAGGTAGTCTTCCAGATGTGGTTGTTTGAACAAAGCCCCGTGAACCTAACAGTATTGTTACTCCCTGACTTTATTAAAGATCATCTTGAACCAGCATTTCCTTGTCCCGGTCCCTTTTTGTCTCACAGCCACATGTACTTTGGATTCAGCTATTCTACGATCACTATCACTATTACTATTACTATCACTATCACTATTACTATTACTATCACTATTACTATCACTATTACTATCACTATTACTATCACTATTCACTATTACTGTCTTCTAGTTTTGTCAAAGGCATGGACTTCAAGAATGAAAGTAAATGCCCTTTTAGAATTAACTCATTGAAAGCCATTGGCCTACATGGTTGCTTCAAGTATATTCAGTTAAGTGTAGAGGCTGGCTCACCACATCACCCTCCCTACCTCACCACGTCACCCTCCCTACCTCACACGTTCCCCTAGACCCTCCCGGTGCTTACCTCACACGTCAGGCTCCCCTCCCTACCCACCACGCTCACCACTCACCCTCCCTACCTCGACCACGTCACCCTCCCTACCCACGTCACCTCCCTACCTCACCACGTCACCCTCCCTACCTCACCACGTCACCCTCCCTACCTCACCACGTCACCCTCCCTCCCTACCTCACCACGTCACCCTCCCTACCTCACCACGTCACCCTCCCTCCCTACCTCACCACGTCACCCTCCCCCTACCTCACCACGTCACCCCTCCCTACCTCACCACGTCACCCTCCCTACCTCCCACGTCACCCTCCCCCTACCTCACCACGTCACCACCTCACCATCTCCCTCCCTACCTCACCACGTCACCCTCCCTACCTCACCACGTCACCCTCCCTACCTCACCACGTCACCCTCCCTCCCTACCTCACCACGTCACCCTCCCTACCTCACCACGTCACCCTCCCTACCTCACCACGTCACCCTCCCTACCTACCTCCCAGCGTCACCCTCCCAACGTTACCACGTCACCCTCCCTGCCTCACCACGTCACCTTCCCTACCTCACCACGTCACCCTCCCTACCTCACCACGTCACCCTCCCTACCTCACCACGTCACCCTCCCTCCCTACCTCACCACGTCACCCTCCCTACCTCACCACGTCTCCCTCCCTACCTCACCACGTCACCCTCCCTACCTCACCACGTCACCCTCCCTACCTCACCACGTCACCCTCCCTACCTCACCACGTCACCCTCCCTACCTCACCACGTCACCCTCCCTACCTCACCACGTCACCCTCCCTACCTCACCACGTCACCCTCCCTCCCTACCTCACCACGTCACCCTCCCTACCTACCTCCCAGCGTCACCCTCCCAACGTTACCACGTCACCCTCCCTGCCTCACCACGTCACCTTCCCTACCTCACCACGTCACCCTCCCTACCTCACCACGTCACCCTCCCTACCTCACCACGTCACCCTCCCTACCTCACCACGTCACCCTCCCTACCTCACCACGTCACCCTCCCTACCTCACCACGTCACCCTCCCTACCTCACCACGTCACCCTCCCTCCCTACCTCACCACGTCACCCTCCCTACCTCACCACGTCACCCTCCCTACCTCACCACGTCACCCTCCCTCCCTACCTCACCACGTCACCCTCCCTACCTCACCACGTCACCCTCCCTACCTCACCACGTCACCCTCCCTCACCACGTCACCCTCCCTACCTCACCACGTCACCCTCCCTACCTCACCACGTCACCCTCCCTACCTCACCACGTCACCCCTCCCTACCTCACCACGTCACCCTCTCTCTCAACCTCACCACGTCACCCTCCCTACCTCACCACGTCACCCTCCCTACCTCACCACGTCACCCTCCCTCCCTACCTCACCACGTCACCCTCCCTACCTCACCACGTCACCCTCCCTACCTCACCACGTCACCCTCCCTACCTCACCATCCCACGTCTACCACCGTCACCCTCCCGCCAACGTCACCACTCACCCTCCCTCACCTTCACCACGTCACCCTCCCTACCTCCCACGTCACCACGTCACCCTGCCCTACCTCCCAACGTCACCCTCCCAACGTCACCCCTCCTGCCTCACCATGTCACCCTCCCTACCTCACACGTCCCCTACCCTCACCACGTCACCCTCCCTACGTCACCACGTCACCCTCCCTACGTCACCACGTCACCCTCCCCCTCCACGTCCTCCAGCACGTCGACCCCGCCCTCACTCATTACGCATCAAGATGGCGACGTGCAGCAGGACGAGACTCGGCAGCAGGAGCCTCTTTGCTCTATCTATTGCTGTTGCTCTACAACTGTTAACTCAATGTTGTCTTTCGGCTCCCTTAAAGAACTCGACGAGCGGTAAGATCTCTTTCCTTTATAATTATATATATCATTTATTTCCGACGTGGCTAATGATGATGCCATCATTTTAGCTGATGTATACAATGCAAGCAAAGTCGACATTTTCCAAGTCAATGACTATGAAGTGAGACGTGATGACAGACATAGACATATATAATATAATATATATATATATATATATATATATTATATACACAATTAATATAAACACGTTGGTTCCTCGGTCCAGCCCTTTAGTTATACATAATAGAGCCTGTTCGCAGATCGTCAACAGCAGGGCAAGTAACTTCCTGTTGTGTTAACGTCAGGAGGTTTATTTATTACATAAGATAAGATAACTTAAGATAGAACTTTATTAATCCCGAAGGAAATTCTTGTGCCAGGTTGCATAGCAATACAATAAAACAATAGAGAAATCAACAGAATAATACAAATAAACTAACAGATTTACAAATGTACAGTAAAAAAAATAAAATATATAGGCAAGATAATTGAAGTGTAAAACTGTGATAATAATAATGGTTAGGGGACGTATTGCACCTGATAGAAAGAATATTAAGAATATAGCACATAATGTTGAAAGGTAATGTCGGAGAGATATTTGACATTAAGAATATAGCACACGATGAGAGGAGTTGAGAGGTAGTATTACAGATAATATTTAGAGATAACATGATATTAATAATAATAATTAATAATAATGAGATGAGAGGTAGTACTATAGATAGTATTTATAGACAGTATGATATTAATAATAATAATGATGAGAGGTAGTGTTACAGGTAATATTTATATGATAATAATAATATAGCACATGATAGCACATGATGCAACATGATGTTGGGATCTAATGTTGTGAGCTACAACTGTGTCGGAGTTTCTGACTTCCAAGTCGGAAGTTTCAGGAAGAACTATCAGCCCCGACGTCACGATCCAGGCTGGCTGAGTAAACTGCAACACGGCCAACTCGTGCGTGACGTCACTCCCAACCCCGACTTCCGTTTAAATAAATGGAAGGTAAAAGTCATTTACCTCTATTTACATAGGAAGTCTGAGCTGGGAATGACGTCATAACCCGAATTGGAGTACCACTGGAGACTGCCCCTGGCTGTTGGGGGCCAGATGTTCCACGGTCATATATTAAAGGCTCTAAGGAGCACCCTTTTGTCACTTTAATGGCTTCAAATCTAACTCACAAACCTTTGTGGTTGTTATCCTGTCCTGTTGGGAAAAGGACTGACTGTTGATATGAATCGCTTGTGACCAGTGGCGGCTGGCGACAATAAAACACGACTGCAATGTTGCCTAAACCCTCGGTACATTTCCAATATCCCAGATTTACAATGCTGAAGTCTGAATAGTTGACACTGTTGATGATAGATACTGTGAGATCCAAGTACTTTGCCTATTAAAATATTCATGGGTTACAATTGCAGACTTTCTCCACTGTAATATTTAACACTTAGTCACTTGACTTATAACTTCATGTGGCCACAGTCTTGCTGCAGAAGCTATCATTTGTCCAGCTCTAATCCTGGACAGAACTGCCCCTTAGCTGTTCTAAAATCACAGTAAACCACGGCCTTGTGTGGCTTATTGCTTTTATACAACGGTTACTACATTAAACTACATTAAGGTTTCATAAATTCACCACATGGCAACAATAGATGGGGCAACAATAGTTTATTGATAACAAATTATCATACTTCCGCCAAACTTCTACAGCGCTACACAGAGACATGGCCTACGTTTACATGACAAAATATTCTGGTTTTTGCCCTTATTCCCAAGAAGACGATATTCCTACTAAGCTCTTTCAGTTGTTCAACCACCTTCTTGAAAAGGTTGGGGTTGCGATATTTGCGCATATCCAGAAACCTGTTGATATCCAAGCCTTTCAAAATGTTTCCAAGTAGGTGTTCAGACCAGAAATGCAGGCTTTTCTTTTGGGCATGCATCACTACTCCAGCCTTGCAAATGGTTGGTTAAACTGCAGTAAAAACCCTGATTGAGACGCATATTGAATGTGCTGTATACGGTTGGCAATCATAGAGTAGAATGGTTGCCATTGACTCTTTGAAACAGTTTGTTTGGCGCATTAATACGGATGTAATGTGGCCACAGGTGTAGCTTACAGTATTTTACCACGGCATCGAACGCGGCTCAGCCAATCATTATCAAGGGCCGGAACTATCCGTTTTATAAATATACATAATAAAGATAAAATAATCAGAACCATATGTATCCAGAGTAATTCTAATTACTATAATTACTATAATCGGGCTGATATCGTGAAGTCTGATCCCGGCATAACACGAATAACACGACATAACACACACATCAATTTCCCACTCCCTGTCGCTTCAAAAATCGTCCAATCACATCAGAACACTAACACAGAAGCAATACCGATTTGCTAGCAATAAAAGTGGCTGAGATTCACAGCGACCTTGGTAAAAACCAAAAGGCGCCAATCACATATCATTACAGTAAGCAGCTGAAGCATATTGTATTCACAGAAAAGTAAACAAATAACAAATTGGAACGATTTTTTTATGAATGCAGACTACCATGCTGGCATATTGTACAAGTAAACATGTTTATTCCATAATTATTTCCCGTTATGTTTAAACGTGTGTAAGTAGACTTTTTCTCTATAAATGGTGGTGGGGGTGGTGCCCCCTATTGTTGAGCCGCCACTGGTTGTGACATGATGTCATTTCGACAAGACCATTTACAGCTTTTACTTCTCCCTTATGACATCCTAATTCCACATTTCATAGATAAGAGTTTGTTTTATTTAAATGCCCATTCAGTGTGATATAGCTAAAATGAAAACATTTTGATGATTGTAAACTTTGGCTTGACAACATTGTGCTGAGGAAGATTGCAATATCCTTAGCCTATGTAGGCCTAAACCAAAACCTAAACAGATAATTTGATATAACCATCTCAAAATAGTTTGGTTTGTGTAACTGTGGCGACACCTCAATTGTACTGAAACCTCGTTGTATATATTACATTATTCACCTTTATTTCGAATTTACAGTGTTGTCAAGAATACAATAGGCCTAGGTTTGTTTTAATTATAATGAGGAGTGGTAGGCCTTCCCCAAACCAGTTGTTTTTCTCTGGAGGAGAACTCCTTAATAAGGTTACCCTGATGATATTTATGAATGTGATGACTGATCTTGTCCAAATTCTTACAACTGCTTTAAAATACTAAACAACTGGAGAGGAACAAATTCTGTTAATATTTAGGGTGGGCAAATAAGATTATTATTTTTAAATTTTTTAAATGAAGCTGAAAACTGTGATTTGTCATGGCTTCGGCTTGTCGTGGATGACGAACCTCACTCAGACTTGTGCTGCTGGATTTTATGGCAAATTCCTGCCACGATCTTGGCAGACGTTGGTTCCACAAAGCTGCCCTGTTTACTAAGTGTTTATGCTTCCCGAGGCCCATGTGTATCAATGATGCCTTTCTTCTCACGGGAAACCTGTTGCCCAGGACTTCAATTCTCCTGTGTTCGCTGTCCCATATTAGTGGAGCCACCACCTTAAGTCATGCACACATTGACATACTGCTGACTCTTCTTGGTAATAGTATTTATTTGTTGGTGCTGATGTTGATTTGTGAGGGCTCGCGTTGTGTGCGTATGGGGTTAGGGATACTTCTCAGGCATTAAATGGACAATGTTATTTTGTATTTTATTTTAATTTAAGACATTTTCTGGCTTTACATTTTTTTATTTAAAGGCTTAATTAGACTGTTACAACGTAATATCTATTAATCAAAGCACAAGCACCAACACAAACTCACTAAGGGCACTTTGGGTTCCCATGGCGAGTATGTTTGAGCTTGAACTCAGATGGTTGTCAAACTGTATTTTCTCATTTCATTGCAGGCTCTAGGGATGATCTCTAGTTGCAGTGGTGATGCAAGCGTAGCAACATGAATGCGCACCCTTAAAACCCAACAGCTTTGCAAATAAACTATGGCCTAAAACACTTTAGCCGGGTTTCCACCTAAAGTACCCAGAACTTTTAGTCCCATGGACTACTTTTCAAGGAACTTAGAGGTTCTTTCAGCCCGCTGTTTTTGCATTAATGATTAGGCTATTCACATGTCTAACGTCACCAAAACATTGATGTATTGAAAAATGCAATTTTGGCATAAAGAAGATCTATCATTGTCAACTTTACAATGGAGGCTGAATCCTTTTTTACCGCCACAATTCTTATTTGAAAATGCTGCATATTTGCATCATAACTGATGTAAATTGTTGATTTGTTTGTCCGATGTCATTACGTTTACTAGTTACTTGCCTGCTGAGAAGTTTTCCAGAGCAGTGACTTTTTGGTGGTGAAAATGATGTCCCCAGAACGTCATTTAGACCCTGACTTGATTAAGATAGTCTATTGGTGACGTACAATGTGTGACGTACCCACCCGTTCGAGGCCTAAAACACCACGAGGCAAGCTCCGCCTATTTCCACGTTGGCCCAAGGTGACACTAATTGAAGACACATCTAGACACATATATTATATGCTGGAAATATATAGAATTAGAATTTGAGGTAATAGTTTCTCATCTACAAACCAACGGATGTGTAATAGGTTTACTCCTCTTATTACCGGGGGGGGGGGGGGGGCTGTGGGTTTCGGCGTCTTGCATATGTAAATTATTATTATACTACAGTATTTATTACAACCATTTTCTAACCAAAAAAACCCCAGATATTGTTACTTATTTTTTTATCTTTGAATGAATGAATGAAATGAATGAATGAGTTTATTTCGATCAGCACAATATACAACCACCAAAAGAAGAAAAAAAAGTAAGTAAGGTACATGTGGCTGAACGAAAGGGTTAAGGCTGAAGCTAACTAGCTTGTAAGTGCCCTAACCTAAAATTGCGTTAGCCCATTAACTTGTTCCGAAGGGCCTTATATCTAAAAAACAAAACAAAAACAGAAAAGCAACCAAAAAAACGAATAAACCCGAAAACCAGAACTAAACAAATATACCAGAAATAAATTATGCATACCAAATATGCATAATTGACTAGAGAAGTTCTGAAAATCCATGAGATTTAAATGCATATAATCATAACTATTCCATGTAGAACATATTAGCAAGACAAGTTTCATAATCCAAAAAAAAGGAAAAAGAAAATGTTTTGGTCATCTCAAAAAAGAGAAAGACTTTAACCTACCATGAATGAATGGTGTCACTGAAACTTATCCAGCTCCTCCAAGCTTCTGACGACTAGAACTTTGGCCTGTTCTGGGGAACCGTTTAGTTTCATGAAGATTTTACAGTTTGCAGTCCACGTAGATTGTATTTTCTTCTGGTAACGCAGTAAACGGGCTTCTCGAGCGATGTCAGCATTCTTTTTTATCAAGTGTTCGTTCATATATACATTGGTTCCTTTCAGCCGTCGGCCTTGTTTTAGCAGCTCAGTTTTGAACTTTCTGTTTACAAACCGTATAATCACGGCTGGTTTGTCGGTTTTGAGTCTGCGAGGAAGGGAATGGCGTGCCTCTATATTGTTGATATCCAGCTTGATTCCGTGTGACTGGAAAAAAGCGGACACATGTCCCTCCACAGAAATGGCTTCTTGTTCGGTGAGTTCTTCTCCTTTCTCGCGGGTTGCTGCATGGGCATAAGACCGGGGTTTAATATCCAGTCTGGAGACTATGATGTGTATTGAGTATTGCTCCATGTCGGCAACCCGATTTTCCAGCAGCACAATCTTTCTGTCCTCCTCGGCGTTTTGGATCTTGAGGGCTTTCATCTCCTTCACCAGGTCCATGATTGTTTTCTGCTGTTTGTTGACAGCAGAAATTTCTTCCGTGATGAAATCAAGCAACTTTTTCATCCGATACGTTCCTTTTAGGTGACATGGCGTTGGTGAAGTTTTTAATTAATTTGTTAGTTTAGTATTTCCATTTGTTTGGTTGTTCCGTGAGGAGCACACCGCGACCGTGACTGCTCCGATTAGTTACTCAACACACACTTTCTCTTTCAGAGAACATCCTAAAATAAGTCCTAAGATAAATACAATGATGATTTCAAATAAAAACATAACATGGCCTACATATGAACATGGATACTGGGGTATTTTACATATTTTCAAACAAGCCAAATAAAATAAGCTAATGTTTAGCCGGTGGACCTTCAAAAAATGCTGTAACGTTTTAAGCGGCCCTGTGTGCGTCTTTACCACCCTCTCTGTGTTCCTGTCATTCCTGATGTGTGTGCTGCGTGCGTCCCCCGGGACTCGAGAACAGCGTTGGTGGCCACCTGAGGAGGCTGGTGTGTGTCGATTGTTTTTCGGCTCCGCCTTTACTTTTTGTGAAAACATTTTGTCTCTGGCTTTCCTTGCCCATCTGACTACTGCGTGCTAATTATGTATAATTATAGAACGTTAACACACATTAAGTAACTTGGTTGTGATTGGAGAGTGAGCCCGTGCACTCGCAGTGCATCACGAGAGAGGGCCGGTAAAGACCCACACAGGGCCACTTAATGTTATATCAGCATTATAGCATTTGACGGTCCACTGGCCCACTGATGCGGCGGCCCAATCCCGGTATGCCCGATGGCCAGTACACCAGTGTTGGGAAAGTTCACTTTCTAGATGAACTAGTTCAAAGTTCAGTTCACAAATTTTAAAATGAACTAGTTCAGTTCATAGTTCATAATAAAAAATGTTGAACTAAGTTCACAGTTCCAAAAATGAACTAGTTCATAGTTCATTTTTTCAATATGTTGCTGCGAGCTATTATTTTTCAAAATTATTGCCACAGCCCATATAGAACCACAGACAGCAATTATTTTATCAGTTTTAACACTGAAACTATGCGTCAGGTTTCATCTTCATATCCAATTTTGAATCCTTACCCAACCAGGGTTTACATTAACATTGAGGGGACAGCATTCCCCCATTGTTGCTTTAACGCTTTGTTTTGATGATGCATGCGGCAGTGCGACACTGGTGGCTGGTGTTGCCAGATTGGGTGTTTTTTCCGCTACATATTAAGGCCTGTTTACGGTGTGTTTTAGCCGGGTTTTCTCTATAGAAACCTGGCACCCTATTGAACGAAGTTAAACTGAGAGAGCGTGCGTTCACAGACACCAGAATGAACGCGTTCACAGTAACGTTCATCAGGCAGTAATACAGTACGTTCAGTTCACGTTCGCCCAAAATATGAACGAGTTCATGAACTATCGTTCAATGAACGCGTTCAGGCACAACACTGCAGTACACCACTGCTTATTACTCATCTGCCGACACAAAATATTTGCGTACAGTAAACAAGTAAGAAAAACATATTCGAAGTGCACTTATTGTTATTATTTCAGAATTATTGGCCTATCATGACATCATTTTTATTATTAGGCTACAAATAGTATTGTTACAAAGGGCACATCACTAACACCTTATGGCTTTGTCACCAAAGTGACCGGGATGCATCACCATCTCCCATCCCAAAGTGCCATTGATGCATTGATGCAAAGTTCGATGCACCAACGTTTGCATCCACATTAGCTCTCCCAGCTAGAGTCACCAGGCCTCTAATCACCAGGCTGTTGTCTTGAAGGGACGGTCGAAATGTCATCACCGTGGGGCATATTGTATCACAGCATGCTGACGTATGTCTAGCTAGCTTTCACAATTAATAATAAAGCATGTTGTAATTATAAATTGTATTCCCTTATTCAATTTATAAATGTACAATTTACAGAATGTTGCCTCCTGATGTTGAGAGGGGTGTAGCGAAAGTCATTCTGGGTTATGTAGAAAATAGCACACTGGAGAAGATCACTGGAAGCGTGACACAATAAACTGCAAATAACAATAAACTAAAATATTACACATCAGAAAAACACCCTGGAATGAATAGGAAATTGATATTGGACATTTTATAACAATGTCAAGTCAAGTGTAGCCTGTATAATTCCTTTTAATGACTACAGTCCAGTGTTTGTATTGCAATAACTACACTGATTTGGGAATGGGACCTGGAGTTCGCTCAAACTGTTAGATACTGTATGATGAAGGCTGAGGTTTGTATGATGGCTATGATTATGCCATGAGATGGTGTCATAATTTTTCTCTTTTTCTTTCTTTTTCTTTCAATTCAAAAGTTGACCCACTATCACAGGAGGACCACAAAGATGGACATCTTGTGGCAACCCCAGATGAACCAGCACCAGCCGACGGTAATGGAAGTGAAACAAAACCTGGACAGACGACGGCCAATGCTGGTGCCATGGTGAGCTCCCATAGTCATGGCAAGTCCCCTGGAAGTGACCCAGCATTGCCTGCTCAGAATGGCTCTTCTACGCTGGATGCCCTGAATTTGATGACAACCCTAAAGAAAAATGAATCCACTCTTGTCGTGGTCAAGGCTCCCAAGAAAGGTGTGGAGCCGGTTGTGATCGATCAGTCAGATAGCCCTAAACCCAAGTCCAACCCGTCCAAAGCCACAACAGAGTTGCCGAAGATGCTCCCCACCGTGGCAAAAGAAGATGGAGATGTGTTTGGTCAAAGTAACCCTGATTCCAAACCTGTTCCTGCAATTAATGCAAGCGTTCCAGAGGTTCTTCCCGCTGCCACCACTGCTGCTCCCAAACTCAAGGAGCCCACCACCTCCATAGAGCCCCAGCCCTCGCTGCCAGACAGCCCTGCCACCACAGAGCTGTACACCGTCCCCATGCCGGTCCAGATCACCGGCGATTACATAGACAGCTTCACTGACAACACCAGTCCTAACCCAGTGACTTCCAACGAACAGAGGCAGGAGCAGGTGAGCGTCAGCCCGCAGGGGCCGGATCGGATGGAGGTGACGCGCTACAAGGCCACGGACCTGTACAGTACCGAGGACCAGGACTCCCACTTCTTCTTTCATCTGGTCATCCTGGCCTTCCTTGTGGCCATAGTCTACATAACCTACCATAACAAGAGAAAGGTAAGTGATGGGCATGCAGCTAGACCAGTTGTACACAGTGCCAGTCCATCCTATGCATGCTATAATCCTAAATCCTATACCATGCAGCTTTGTTTGCTTGGATCCCTTAGTTGGTCAGGGCCGGCCTCAGTTGTGACGAGGATGTGCGCAGTATACTCTAGATGCACACCGGAGACGCACAGGGTTAGGAGCATAGTACAGGCACATGTATGTTCAAAGGCGCATTAGCATTCACAACAACGCACAGGCTGTGTTGGGCTGATGTAACGTTTTTCAAACAGGTTTGGTAATTAGTCAAAACCCAAATTTGTACCAGTTATATCATAAGTGCTCCCAGTCCCAGTGCAGGGCACAATATTAGCCACCAGCCAAATGCTGGCAAAATATGCAAGGCTGGTAGATTTGCTACACTCACCAGCCAAAAAAAGTGGTTGGTAAAATGTGAACATTAAGGAGCTGGTGGACGAAAATATTCATTATATACCCTAGTACAATGTACTAGCGACTGTGGGGATTACCGCTTGAGTAGTCTCACAAATCAAAAAAAGAAACGGATACTACTCGGCCAAAACACAGATGTGAAACCAGTCTACACTCTTACTTGAGAAGAGATAATGGGACTTGTTGAAATAACAAGGTCAATGCCCCGGTTGCAAGACTCTTCTACAGTGATATCTCTGTAGTGCTGCTGCAGCTGATCGTATTGGGGATCTAATTAAAAAAGAAAATGTCAATTGTTAACGTCCCTAAAAAATTCTAAGATGCACGTGGGAGCAAATACACAGATGGACACAAATGCTTACGCAGATTCCTATGCAAGAAATGAAGGGTGAACAGTGATCTTTCCTCCTTGTGACATGAAAGGGGCCATAGCAAAAGTGTTGTTGCCTACCTCAACAAACAAATGAAACATTCTCTCCTCTCAGATCCTCCTCTTGGCCCAGAGGCACCGCTGGAGGGAGAGCTTGTGTTCCCGCAACACGGTGGAGTACCATCGGCTGGACCAGAACGTCAACGAGGCCATGCCTTCCCTCAAAATGACACGGGACTACATCTTTTGATCCAGTGCTCAGTCGCTGAGCCGCAGCTATGAACTGAACAAAGCCGGTTAGCCTTCCCGCTAGGTCGCTCACACTGATCACGATGCTTTTAGCTTTTGTGCGAGCGAGCGTGCGTGTGTGCACACTTGCTCTTTGCATTGAAGAGTGACTCTTGGAGAATGGGAGCTCCCAGGCTGTAGAGTGGCAACGTATACACAAATGTCTGCATAGAGCAGGGTCATTTTTTTTTATTCTTTCTTTTGTACATTTGTAATGCTTTCGTTTCTCATGGTTGTTTCCCAGAGATATTGTTTTTTTCTTTTTAGTGAATGTTAATCAATTGTATTTAAAATTTCCATCTGTTTCTGAGGACAAGCCTTAAACTTGTACATGTTGCGTTATATTCTTCTTGTGTTTCATGCTCTCTCCAAGAGAAAGTCTAACATTAAGATGGATATTATCGTGCTAAAGTGTTCATTTACTCTGCACATGTGGCGCCATCTGGAAGTCATGACAACATAGAAATGATCACAAAACAGCTTGGTTCATGTATGTGGTTGTGCCATCTAGAAATATTAAACTATACATTAAAGTTCACATCAACGTATCTAGCGTAATAATCTAGAAACAGCCAACCTTAAAAATGTATGCATTTAACTGAGCATTAGCCCGCTTAATCTTTCAGGAAATTTAGGCTTCAATGTTTTCATTTCGCTATACGAAGTCAGGTGCCTCTGACTTCATCTGCCTGATATGGGATAGTACAAAAAGTGTATAGAAGTGTATCTATCATTCTTCACCTTCCACAAAACACAGAGACCCGTTTACTGTCAGAGTTTGCAACTACTGAGTAAAAAAATACATCATAATAAATATAATAATAATCACAATGATCATAATAATCAAATTCTACAATTAAGAGTTATGATAATGAGCTTGATATTAACATTGTAGAACAAAGGATATAGGAAATGTATTGGTAATGGATTCACATTTTACTATCCTATGGCTTGAGAGAGATTAACATTCTACTTCCATATTTAACTAAACTCATTTGGT
The DNA here is from genome assembly GCA_002895965.2 of Coryphaenoides rupestris. Classification (NCBI taxonomy): domain Eukaryota; kingdom Metazoa; phylum Chordata; class Actinopteri; order Gadiformes; family Macrouridae; genus Coryphaenoides; species Coryphaenoides rupestris. The sequence continues at coordinate 872,771 of PIJE02000007.1, read as the reverse complement.
TACACATATGTTCTCTGCCCTCGGGTTGTTCAAAGGCTCATCCCATTTTTATTTAACTTGTCCTATCTGTTAACCATTAACCTGAGGTTTGTTTTGCACTGAACACCAGGGTTCTGCCCTCTTTTGTCTTTCATGTTTGACTTCGGCAAAGACTATTTAAGTCATTAAGTCATTGTGGAGCTTCCAATGTGGAGCTTGGATTCTCTGTCTTCCTCTTTCTCACATTTAGAGAAGTAACATGGCTAAAGTATCATGACGCCCCAACCATTTACTGCCTTCTGCTACATTGCCGTATATATAATATATATACTATACTTTCAATGCCTGCCACTTTATGTCAAACCGTGTCGTAGATCGATATGTTCACTTTTTGGTGGGGAACTTAACTACTGTGTGATGTCATGCAGTAATACTTGGTAGGGTTGTGGATGAGGTGTGTTACACTGCTTTTTGCAATCAACAATAGCAAGTGTACAATCTTTTTTTCTGTCTTCTCTTTTTTTGGTCAATAAAGCACAAAGTTGGTTGAGCTGTCAGATTGTGTGTGTTCTTGTTGCACTTATTACATTAAAATTATTGCTAATGTAATACAGGAGTCAGGTCTGGAAACATGAGAATGAACAATAGACTGCGGTTTTTAAGTCTTCAGAGTGTATGTTACAGGCTAATGGAAGTGAGATGTAGAAATACAAAACCGAAAGAAAGTGTAGAGAATAGGATGCAGCACATAATCTAACCACTAGGTGGAAGTATACACAAATAAATCCTTCCACAATCATTCTTGTGGAGAGTCCACAAGAATAATATATCCAACATTTTGGGTTTTTTGCGCTTTGTCAATTTAAAACAAAGAATGTCCTGCATATCAAAGCTACTGAAGAGGCATCTGTCACATTCAAAGTTGAGTTAAAAGTTTAACTAATCTATTTCAGCATCAAACAAGTTCAACTTCCCTTGCAGAAAGTCATGTCCAAAAACCACATGTGAACTGAAAAAAAGTTTTTATGTTGGGTTGTCCACATGTAGTTCACATGTAGCAGATCACGTGTGAAAATGTGGAATTCACATGTGAAGAAGCACATTTCATGTGTTTTTGATATGTGCTTCATGTTTTTCCCACATTTGGAAATTCTAATCTAATGTGAAAATGTCCAGTTCGCATGTACAGCGCAATTTATTACTGTCACGTGACATGCAAAACAAAGCCGTTTGTTTATTTGATGTACATTAATATGTATTCAATTAACGGTAGGCCTACTGGATTTTTTGTTTTTTAATTAATAAAAAAAAAATTATATGTGCTGCATTCAGAATTGAAAAGCGTACTCACCATAATTGAATTGTTAATTTAATTGTATTGATATGAAAAAAGACTAATAGCCTACTAAGGGCCAGTTTAATGCTGGCATTAATGATTTCCCAGGTTGGACACCTTGCTTAATTTCCTGACAAATTACCGAAGCCAAATTATCTAAAAGTCGGTTGTCACACGCTGGTGGTTGCGTAGATCTTGGATGCCTTGTTTTTGCTTACAAACTGATGATACATTTCCTACTATGTCATTTTTCAAACGTACTAACATAAATATGGTTCACATAAAATGTAATCTTGGATAAAGCAGTTCGATGATGATTCTAAAATCAGATTTGTGAGACTACATAAAATGCAATTCAAAAAGTATAAATATTGCAGACAGAGAGAAGAGAAAATTTGTCTTCTAATCGGAGGGCCATTTCAACAAGTATTATTCAAGTATTACATTTTTTTTTATTTTGTATTAAAAAAACCCATATCAACAGCTGTCCGCGGTGGCGCCTCCAAATCACAATGATGCTGTCTCGGATTTCCACGTTATTAAATGTCAAGATTCAAGATTCAAAAAGTTAAATTTTCACATACACATACAGGATGTGCAGTGAAATGAAAAAGTGGTGATGCCCAGCGGAATGTACGAAAGAACAATATAATACTGAAACCACTTCCCGGTGTGATAACCCCCTTGCATACGAACTACGACTACTCTCCTGGATTACGGACTTGACCACTATAATATCCCTGCACTTTCCCCTTCCCCCCTGTACAGTAAATAAAGACTGTTTACAGTGAATATTGGTGTGGGGCAATTGAATTATTATATTCAGTCGTGGACACACTCAACCCTACAACGGAGTGTGCCACAATATGTTGAAGAGGGTTGGGCTCAGGCTGCATCCCTGTCTAACCCCCGGTTTTGGGGAAAGAAGTCTGTGTGTTGTTTGCCAATCTTAACAGCGCATTTGTTGTTGGTGTACATTGACTTTATGATGTCATAGGTTTTTCCTCCAACACCGCTTTCCAATAGTTTGTACAGCAGACCATCGTGCCAAATAGAATCAAAAGCTTTTTTGAAGTCAACAAAACAAGAGAATAATTTACTTTTGTTTTTGTTTATTTGGTTGTCTATTAGGGTGCTGAGGGTGAAAATATGGTCTGTTGTGTGATAATTCGGTAGAGGATTTTCCTAAGGTTAATTGTTGGGGTCAAATCTGTCTCCACTTTTGTGAAGCGGTGTTATCAGACCTTGGTTCCAAATATTGCGGAAGATCCCGAGCTAAGGACAACATTAAAGAGTTTTAATATAACCAATTGGAATTTGAGGTCTGTGAATTTTATCATTTCATTTAGGATCCCGTCGACACCACAGGCCTTCTTGGTTTCCAGTGATTTTGTCTTGTAGTTCCTTTAGTGTGATTGGTGAGTCTAGTGGGTTTTGATAGTCTTTTATGATTGACTCTAAACCTTGTAGTTTATCTAGTCAGTGTTTTTGCTCTGTATTATTTTCTATTGGGCCAAAGAGCTTGGAGAAGTGGTTGACCCACACATCTCCATTTTGGATTGGTAGATCCTCATGTTTTTGCTTGTTTAGAGTGTTCCAGTTTTCCCAGAACTTGTTTGTTTTTATGGATTCCTCAATAGCATGTAGCTGGTTATTAACATGTTGATCCCTTTTTTTCCTTACTGTATTTTTATATTGTTTTAATGTTTCACGATAGCCTAGACGTGTGTTCTGGTTTTCTGGGTCTTACATTCATTGTCAAACCATTTCTCATTGCTATTTTTATTAGCCTTCCTATTTGTGGGTTTTAGGTTTGCTCGGGATGCTGAAAGGTCAAATATATAGTTGAGGTTTTCTACTGCCTTGTTTACATCTTCGTCATTGTACTGGATGTTTTTTTTTTCCAAGAACTGGTCTAAAAGTGATTGGACTTGTTGTTGCCTAATAGCGTTTTGGTATGTTTCTAAACTACTTTCCTTCTATTTGTAGCATTTTTTTAATAGTGTGGAGTTTGTTTGGCTTCAGTACTTCCTGATTGGGTGTTGCTCTGTTCAGGTAGACTGTGGTTTTGCTGTGGTCTGACAGGGGTGTTAGCGGGCCGCCCTGAGAGAGGGCAGGCTGAGGTCAGTGATAAAGTAATCTACTGTACTGTTGCCTAGAGGTGAGCTGTAGCTGTACTTGCCATAGGGGTCTCCTCGAAGCCTCCTGTTGATTATGTACAATCCCAGAGAACGACAGAGTTGCAGGAGTTGTGTCCCATGTTTGTTTGTAGCTTTGTCGTAGTTGTGTCTGGGTGGGCATATTGGGGAGGGGGTGTTTCCACCTCCTGGTAGGTGTTTGTCTCCCTGTGTGCTGAAAGTCTCGGGTTCTCGTCCTGTTCTGGCATTGAGGTCTCCACAGATGATAACGTGGCCGCGAGCCTGGAAATGGTTAGCTTCTTCCTCTAGGGTGGAGAACATCCTTAAAATATGGGGATTCGATTGGGGGGATGTAGGTGGCACACAGGAGGATATTTTTCTCGGTTGAGGTAAGTTCCTTATTTATTTCCAGCCAGATGTAAAAGGGTCCGCCTACAGGCAGAGACTGAAGCAGCAACCAATCGCTGTGAAGGAGGTCCAATGCTGGTCGGACCAATCGGAGTCTATGCTGCAGGATTGCTTTGATGACGCGGATTGGCGCATGTTCCGGGTCGCGTCGGACAATAACATCAGCGAGTACGCGTCCTCAGTCACCGGGTTCATCAAGAAATGCATAGATGACGTTGTTCCTACTAAATCGGTTCGGATTTATCCCAACCAGAAAACGTGGATTAATGGCGATGTTCGCGCCGCACTCCGCACGCGTAACGCCGCCTTTGACTCCGGGAATATGGTGGAATATATGAGAGCCTGCTACGACCTCCTCAAGACCATCGGCTCTGCCAAGCGGGAGTATAAGAACAGGGTGGAGGACAAATTCAAGAGCCACGACGTGAGGGGTGTGTGGAAGGGGCTGCAGACAATCACGGACTTCAGAGGGAGAACCAGCGGTGTAGAGAACTCCTCTACCTCCCTCCCAGACAAGCTAAACACCTTCTTCGCTCGGTTCGACGTGAACGGTAGCCCGCCGAAGTCAGCGCTGACTGAGGCCAGCCTGCTGAACATCTCAGAGGCTGACGTGCGCAGAGCCTTCAAGCGGGTGGACATCCGGAAGGCGGCGGGCCCAGACCACAGAGCATGCGCAGACCAGTTGGCAGGAGTCTTCGCAGACATCTTCAACCTGTCCCTGTCCCAGGCTGTTGTTCCCGAGGTCTTCAAGATGTCCATCATCGTGCCTGTCCCTAAACACCCCAAGGTAACCTGCCCGAATGACTGGAGACCCGTAGCCCTCACCTCGATTGTCAGTAAATGCTTCGAGAGGCTGGTCAAGGACTTCATTTGTTCCATGTTGCCTGCCACGCTGGACCCATGGCAATTTGCGTACCGTCAAAACAGATCCACCGACGACGCCATTGCCATGGCACTTCACACTGCCCTCTCTCACCTGGAGGGGAAGAACTGTTGTGTGAGAATGCTGTTTGTGGACTTCTGCTCAGCGTTCAACACGATAGTTCCTGCCAAGCTCAACACCAAGCTCAGGAGTCTAGGCCTGCACCCGACCATGTGCAGCTGGATACTGGACTTCCTGTCGGGCTGCCGCCAGGTGGTGAGGATGGGCAGCACCACCTCAGAGCCGCTGACCCTCAACACTGGAGCCCCTCAGGGATGCGTGTTGAGCCCTCTCCTCTACTCCCTGTACACCCATGACTGCATGGCTATGCACAGCTCCAACGTCATCAAGTTTTGCTGACGACACGACAGTGTTGGGTCTGATCGCCGACAACGACGAGACAGCCTACAGGGAGGAGGTTGGATCACTGGCACAGTGGTGCCAAGAAAACAACCTCGCCTCAACGTCAAGAAGACCAAGGAGCTGATCGTGGACTACAGGAAGCGGAGAGGAGAGCACGCCCCCATCTCCATCGACGGTGCTGCAGTAGAGAGGGTCAGCAGCTTCAAGTTCCTCGGCGTGCACATCTCCGAGGACCTCACATGGACCACGCACACCACACACGTGGTGAAAAAGTCCCAACAATGCCTGTATTTCCTCAGCCGACTGAGGAAATTCAACATGTGCCCCCACATCCTCAGAACATTCTACTCTTGTACCATCGAGAGTGTTCTTACAGGATGCATCACCGTCTGGTACGGGAACTGCACCGCACTGGAGCGTAAAACACTACAGAGGGTGGTGCGGACGGCCCAGTACATCGTTGGAGGTGAGCTTCCCTCCCTCCTGGATATATACACCAGACGGTGCGTGGCCAAGGCCAAAAGGATTATTAAAGACAGGATTATTAAAGACTGGGACGCCCGCTACGGGCGTCCCAGTCTTTAACAATCCTGCAGCATAGACTCCGATTGGTCCGACCAGCATTGTACCTCCTTCACAGCGATTGGTTGCTGCTTCAGTCTCTGCCTGTAGGCGGGGAGTAGTTGGATCGAGGGTGTCCTTTGGGTGCAGCAGGGTGTCCTCTGGGTGCAGCAGGGTGTCCTCTGGGTGCAGCAGGGTGGGTCTGGGTGGGATGCCTGTCTCTCTGTTGCTCCTGTAGGATGTACTCGGTCTGCGGTTGAGTGCGATGTCCTTCAGAGTCTTTGCAAAAGTTGGGACTGTTGCCTTGAAGATGTGCACTTGGTCGTACAGACTGTGCAGGTCCAGGGTTGGGTGGGGTGCCAAGTAGACATTTGCCTTCATTGCACAGTCTCTGGAGATTTGTGCATTTACCCTTTGGATGAAGGCAGGGTGGAAATCCCATCTGGATAGCAGGGTAGAGATGACTACCTTTGCATTGGTGAATGTAGAGGTGGCTTTTTCTATCACTCCCTTTACAGACTTTACCACCTCATTTGTCATTTGTGCCGGTGTGGATTATGATGTGGCTGGGGGACCCCAGGTGGTCCTCGGTCAGCAGTTCCATGGCGTGGCTGGTGTTCCGGCACTTGAGTTTTAAAACTCTGTGGTTTGGGAAAAGTTGTTTCTCTTCCACGTATCTCCCATTTCAGTCCATGAGGACCACAATTTGTGGGTTTAGTGTGGGGTGGCTTTCTGGAGATCTGGGAGTGGGGTTTGATGGGGGAGGTCCGCGAGTGTTCTCTTATGTTTGTGGCTCTTGACTTGGTGGTGCTGCTGTTTGGCTGGGACTGTGTTCTGGGTCTTGTTGGTCTGTTTTCCGCTCGTCTTTGAGCTTTCGCACCTCTTCCTGGAGCCGACCTCAGTCCAGAGGGCAGACAAACCTTTCTCCCCCTCTGAGTCACAGGGTGTGGCTGGGGAGTTGTCCTTGCTTTGGACTGTTGTCTGCCCGGACTGAGGTATGTGGAATTTGTGTTCCATCTCCACTTGCTTTCTGAATCTGCTGTGTGAATCTGTCTCTCAATTCAACAATTGTGTCTCTCAATTCAGCTAATCTGTCTCCCCATTCAGCGAGCAAGGAGGACTCAGTGGTGGGGGGTTGACTCTCTAGTGGATGTTCTTCTGTGATGGTGTCTTGGCTTTGGGTGGGGGTGTCATCGCCAGTGTGGGTTTTCTTCTCCTGGGCTCTCTCTCTGATTTTGGAGAAATCTTCTTCAAAGAGACTAAGGTTCCCCTGGACCTTCACTGTTCCGCTCTTGTAGAAGAAAACAGTGGCTTTTTCATCCTCATCATCTGGGTTAATTGTTAGTTTCTGCCCAAGACTAAAACCTCCTCTCATGATGGAGGGGTAGTGGCAGATTATGGCGTCATACCATGCCTGGAGATTGTCAGTGTGGAAAATTAGGAAGTTTTTGTTTTCATTTCTCGCTCTCGCTCTCTCTCTGGTGTGATACGAAACACTGAAAAGATCAACTTGACTATTAGGGAAGAGAGTCACAGTTGCGGCCATGGGAGGGAAAGAGACAAATTAATGGAAAAAAAGATCAGTGTGAGCAGTCGTCTCATTGTGGAGGATCACTCCATATTTCCTCATTAGTGTCAGAGACAAGACGATGAGGGAGAGCCAGGTGTGCTGATGGATGCAATCTTAGCCTCCCATAGGTCAGAGTGCCGCCTGGCTTTAGCGATAGTGCCCATGGGCACACTGTTAAAGGGCACTTTGGCAGCAGGAGACTTGAGGGAATGGGAGCAGAAGTGAGCCACATCGAACACAGCGTGCTCGATGATGTAAACAGAAAGTTTATGCTGATAGGCTTAAAAGTTCAACCAATCCTAAAAAAATGTTGTAATTACATCTTTGCCTTTAGGAGAATCTTAGAATTTTTATTTAGAACATATTCTACTGTGTTTGAATAAAGTATATCGCTATAATTGTTCCTTCCGGTTATTGTCCAAGATAATTTTAGCGTTTCAATGTTCCAAATTTATGAAATACTACAAAACCCTTCTTATCTCTCACTATATGTAATCTGCACTGTTACTGTATATGTCTCTCTCTCTGTTATGGCAATTAACACAAAAATCCCAGGTTGTTTAAAATGTTGGTCTCTTGTTATATAAAATACAACAATTTCACCACTTTATTTGATTTGGTGAAAACCACTCCACTCCACAGACATTGCTTCAGTGATAACAAGAGTAGACCACTCTTCTCATCACTGCCTGCAGCTGCCATGTCAAGCAGGAACCAATGTGCCTGATTGAATGACTCATCATGTTGACCGTTGAAACCACTATCCCTGTGCTGGTGTGTGTGTCGCTCCCTAGCCCTTCACACGTGGGATATCACACATTGTCTCGTTTTATTCATGTTCGTGTTTGTTCATTCCCTTCCCGCATGTGAAATGATTCTCTCTCTCTCTCTCTGTCTGTCTCTCTATCTCATTCCCACTTTTAATTTTTTTTAAAGGCAAATATTATGGAATTTGTAGTTTATTATGTTCCAGACCTGTCATTAATTGTATGCCAGTGATGTGTGAGGGGGCGTGGCATGGCATCGTGTTGCAAAAAAGGGGGCCGGGGTGGCTAATGGACCTTTCCCTACTCAAGCGGCAAGTCCCGCCCCCCCTAGTTACTGTTGCTATGTCCCCCAAGCTTTCCCACAGCTCTGCAGCATATGTAATATGCATTAGTAATGTCCACTGAACAACGCCCCCCTGCTGATGATTCTCTCTCAATATCGCTGTATGTTATTTGACAAATGCCGCTACTTTATCTAAGAGTTCTACAGAAAGGCCTGAACTATACTACACAAGGATATATCCATGACATTCAGATTTCGGACGGAGCAGATGACAACATAAAACTTGATGCTAAGTGTTGGTGATCTATGCTGAAGACACAAACGCCTCACAAACTCCACATTGAAATTCGTCAGGACAAAAGTACTACTGCACATGTAAAGCAGGGTTAGTACGTTAGTAATGTGTTTACAATGAAAATAAGCCTAAGATCTGCTGGGGTACCACTTGGGCAGCGGGGAGGTATGTTGAAAATGGCTCTTTGTGGGGAGCTAACTTTAACTTAACCAAACTTTAAGCTCTGTTTTATGTTGCAGACAAATGCATCAAACAGAGGGCTGTGGAATGGGCATTTACCGGCCCTCCACCTCCACCGACTGGTGCTCTACCTCAGTAGCAAGCTCATAGAGCGGTTGGGGAGGTACAGCACTGTGGAGAAGGAATGGCTGTTAGGTCGATGCCCTACGTTACTACCACCTGGGACACTCTGAACAACCAGAATTGTTCTCTAAAGTCAGATTAACCACAGAGGACTCAATTTATGACTCTGAGGGTGCTTTCACACCTAAGCCCTTTGGTCCATTTTAGTTGAACCTTGGAGCATTTCCCGCAATAGTATGGTTCGTTTGGGGTGGTGTGAACGCTCATTCGAACTCTGGTGTGGACCAAAAAAACTAACTCTGGTCCGCTTCCAAGGGGGCTTTTTGACCAAAGTGAACCGAGAGCTGGTTGTGGGCTGGTGCTAGTGCCAGTTCGGCGCTGGTTCAATTGAAGAAGCGGCTTGCTTTTCCACCGGCTAGAGAGCCTCGAGAGCCAACCCGCCCCCACGTCATGACGTCACTGTACGTCTGTATAAGTCTCCGCCTTCCCAGCAACGCGATCACAACAAGAACAATGGCGGACTACATCTCGGCTTTTCAATTCTACATGGCCATCGCACACATTTTTGCTGCTCGTCGTCAATATTATGGACGGCGATTACGTTCGAGAAATTTCACTGATGTGCAGCCAGACAGACAAGCAAACATGCAGCCTCCTGTTCAGGCATTACCTGAGCATGGTAATCCAGTAGGCGCTGACATAAGAGCTGCATTAATGGAGTATTTTAACAGCGGGGAAGAGTGACCTTGTTTTTATTGTGTAATTGTATATTTTACGACCTGTTCTGTTATAACTCAAATAAAAAATGAATCTCATTTGTTTCTCTGTTCTTAAAGTATACTGAGGCAGGCAGACATGTTAACAAAATGTTTATTTAAAAAAACGATACATTAAAAACAGTTGAATACAAATAAAGTGAAGACAGTGCAATGACCCAAAAACTAAAAACAGTTGAATACAAATACAAAATAAATAAATGTCTTTAGCTTATTCATTATTTGGACGACGCTTCTGTCGTACCCCGCCGTACTCATATCGCTCTGGAGCGCTTCGAATATGTGCTTTGTCCTTGAAACCCCGTCCAGCTTGTTCTGCACTTCGGCTGAGGACCAAAGTGCAAGTAGATAATTTGTCTCCTCCACGGTCCACTGCTTATTTTTTACTTCCATTGCCGGGTTTGTTTAGAAATGGAGCTCAGAAAGTTTTTTGTGGACTTAACTAGGACTTGCTAATCCCGCCCCCAGCCTCTGACGTAGTCGGCGCTTTGTTGGTTCAACTCTGGCCCCACAACTTTGCGGGGCCAGAGTTGAACCAGTTTTTCGGGCCGGGAGCCGGTTCTTTGTCTGTGGAAACAGGAAGAACTGGTTCGTTTTAGGCTCTGGCTCCGAAACGGCCCAGAAAACGCCTTGGTGGAAAAGCCCCCCAAGTGAACTACGTTTCGGTTTGCTTTAGGTGAGAACGTGATCCGAACCAACTACAGGAAGCGAACCAAAAAAGAGTGCATTATGGATTGTCCCTGTGGAATCCTGTGTGTGTGTTCGTCTTTCTATCTGTGTGTGTCTATACTGCTAAGCAGAGTCCTGCATCGGGTCGTGTGACCAGCAAAAAAGGTTATTTGCGGGTCCAATGCGTTTTGAGCCAAATACATGGTGGATCAGCATAAGGTGATCATTATGAGAGTTTTCACTGTTCATGGTTATTATAGGATATGCTGGTTCGGGTTGGGCTGTGGATCTTGTGCCGTCGGGTTGCGGAACTAGTGGCCATATGTGGGGGTGGCGTGGCAGGTTCGGTATGGCACGTCGTGTGGCGGGAGCTGGTCTTGAAAATCAAAGTGGTGCAGGACTCTGCTGCTATGCACCACGCACACACACCAGCAATAACCACCCTGTGTGTGTGTGTGTGTGCTCCTCTGTTGACAGCGGTCCTCATTTCCACAATTACATACATCTAGAGGTCCAATTTACGTTTATGTAAGATTGCACAAAATACGATAGTATTTTGGTACTATGAAGTTAAAGGATGATCAAATGCATACATCCAAGGGGCAACAACTGTGTGAAAATGCCATTATTAACATTTTGCATTGTCTGTGACAGCTTTAAAACTTCAGACAGCCTCTGTTCAATTATCATTATAATTACTTTTCTTTGTGAACAGAATAAAGCAAAAGCTAATGGTTATTGAAAAGAAAGATTGCCTTGTCAGGTGTTAAGGTATCTACTGTCTACCATCGTGCAGTGGCTGGTGGTTGCACACAGTAAATGGCAGACTTTTGCACTGCTTTTCAATGTTCCAAAGAAAGAAATTACAAAATTAAGCAACAGGAAATAACATTTCACAGGTGATAATTTACAATATTTTACTGTTATGCATTACAATTAACAGAATATCCAGTAACATAAATAAATGGATTGCATTTATATAGCGTTTTTATCCAAAGCGCTTCACAGTTGCGTCACATTCACCCATTCATACACTGACGGTGGCGACAACCATGCAAAGTAACTCGACACTTAGCTAGGCGGAGCCAAGGGATCGAACCAGCAACCTTTCTGTTGCCAGACAACCGCTCTTAACTCCTGAGCTACTGCCACCCCAAATACCTGTCTGACATTTGTAACACACCAAACCAGTTAAAAATGATGATTCAAAGTTATGATGATTTTAATTATGGATTGACCTCTTGCCTGGATAGACACACATGCATTGGGAGGTGGCCGTGTTGACGCAGCTCCTCACCCCTTGCCTGGTGTGGCTTTTCCAATCCTTGATTAAAAAGCATGTTGCTCTTTTTTAGAGACATGTCTATTGGATATGTAGAATGTATCTCCTTGACCTCCCTGGTCAAGGAAAGCACTTTATCACCTACTAGATGTGTTGTGTATGTGCACATGTGTCCAATTTGTATAATAATCCTGGGGCTGCTTTTCAGCTAACTCATAGTAGGCCGACTATAGAAGTTATCTAATTGATCAAATATGTATTTATTCATTTTTAAGCCAATTGCCACAATGCCCAATTTAAGAACTTTAAGAACAAGCAAATTTAGATAATCGTCATATTAGTCAAGTCAGTCAGTCAATGACTTTTACTGACCTGATGGAGGATCAATACAAAACCACCTGACAAAAACAAAAACTAAGTAACTTAGCGTCTCTCTCTGAAGGGAAGCGTTAAGCGTGATTCTGTGATGTGTGAACGGTGAAAAAGGAAGAAAACGAGATCAATCCATACTGGAAAATACCACAATGTGACCAATCACTACACTCCGCCTCTAACACCTTTCCTTCCTTGCTTTTCCTTTCCTTTCATTCTGCCTTTGTTTTTTTCTCCTTTCTTTGTTTTTTGGATTTTTTTGTGTTTTTTTTCTGTATTGTTTGGTATTCAACAAAACCTCTGCTCAATCACTTGCGTCAGCTCAAATGCACCGCATGTGTGCATTGGCCAGCCCCAGACTCTAATCAGCCTGACTTGGGACAGGTGAGGCTGCTTAAACCAGCCACCAACCACACACACTCAACAGTGAGATATTTCGTACTTTCATACTACTGTTGCTAATAAAACAAAAAACAAAACGTTTTGCACTTTACTAAATATCAGTTCCAATGTCACATCCTCTAATAGAACAAATTTAATTGGAGAGCATGATTGAATCATGGGTGGATTGCTTTTTTTCTACACATATTAAGTAACTTGTATACTTTTCACTTGCATAGTGAAATGTCACAGAGTGGAGCATTAAAATAAGCTTTGCTGTTACTATAACACCACAGCTATCATTATTGATCAGAGATCTTATTCACTTCAACTACCACTGTGAATATGCTGTGTGATCGAAGATGCACTCCATCTTTTGGTAAACATGCATCACAATGTGCTCTGAAATGGCTACAAGGCTACATGGCTACAATCCACTCCTCTCTGGCTGATTGTGTGAATGGAATCATGTTTATTTAAACTTATTTTAACATAATTTTGTTTTTCATCTAACCCCATCCCTCCTCTCAACTCATCAATTACAGAGTATCACATAGACTATCACAAACATCCATCCATCCATCCATTCTCATCCGCTTGTCCGGGGCCGGGTCGCGGTGGTAGCCGATTAAGCAGGGCCCCCCAGGCTTCCTTCTCCGCAGCCACACTCTCCAGTTCCCAGGCCAGATGAGATATATAAACCCTCCAGCGAGTTCTGGGTCTGGCCTGGGGTCTCCTCCCAGTTGGACGTGCCCGGAAAACCTCTAAGGGGAGGCGCCCGGGGGGCATCCTAATCAGATGCCCGAACCACCTCACCTGACACCTTTCAACGCGGAGGAGCAGCGGCTCTACTCCGAGCTCCCTCCGGATGTCTGAGCTCCTCACCCTATCTCTAAGGCTGAGCCCAGCCACCCTGCAGAGGAAACTAATTTCAGGTGCTTGTAGCCGCGATCTCATTCTTTCGGTCACTACCCAAAGCTCGTGACCATAGGTGAGGGTTGGAACGTAGATGGACCTGCAAATCGAGAGCTTCGCCTTCCAGCTCAGCTCCCTCTTCACCACAACGAACCAGTACAGCGCCCATATTACTGCAGACGCTGCACCAATCCGTCTGTCCATCTCCCGCTCCATTTTGCCCTTTACTCGTGAACAAGACCCCGAAATACTCCTTCGCTTGAGGCAGCAACTCACTCCCAACACTCCAACATTTTCCGGCAGAGAACCATGGCCTCAGACTTGGAGGTGCTGACTCTCATCCCGACCGCTTCACACTCGGCTGCAAACCGCCCCAGTGCATGCTGGAGGTCACGGTCTGATGTAGCCAACAGAACCACATCATCTGCAAAGAGCAGAGATGCAATTCTGAGGTCCCCAAACCGGACACTCTCCTCACCTCGGCTGCGCCTTGAGATTCTGTCCATGAAGATCATGAACAGAACCGGTGACAAGGGACAACCTTGGCGGAGTCCAACACCCACTGAGAACGTGCTTCACTTTGTGCCGAGAATACGGACGCAGCTCGTCCTACCTCCCGTAGTACTCCCGTAGTACCCCCCACAGGATTCCCCGGGGGACACGTCATAAGCCTTCTCCAGGTCCACAAAGCACATGTAGACTGGATGGGCAAACTCCCATGCCCCCCCAACAACCCTGTGAGAGTAAAGAGCTGGTCCACTGTTCCACAGCCAGGATGGAATCCGCATTGTTCCTCCTGAAGCTGAGGTTCGACAATCGGCCGGAGCCTCCTCTCCAGCACCCTGGAATAAACTTTCCCGGGGAGGCTGAGCAGTGTGATACCCCGATAGTTGGAGCATACCCTCCGGTCCCCTTTTTTGAAAATGGGGACCACCACCCCGGTCTGCCATTCCACAGGTACTGTCCCCGACCTCCACGCTACATTGACTAGGCGTGTCAGCCACGACAGCCCGACAATGTCCAGAACCTTCAGCATCTCAGGGCGAATCTCATCCACACCTGGCGCCTTGCCACTGAAGAGCTTTTTGACTACTTCAGTGACCTCTACCAAGGATATGGGTGAGACTTCCCCCGAGTTCAGACTCTGCCTCTTCCACAGAGAACGTACTGGTCGGATTCAGGAGCTCCTCAAAGTGTTCTTTCCACCGCCCGACAATATCCTCAGTCTGGGTCAGCAGTTCTCCTCCCCAACTGAGCACAGCCTGAGCCAAGCCCTGCTTTCCCTTCCTGAGTCACCAGACGGTTTGCCAGAACTTCCTTGAGGCCAACCAAAAGTCCTTCTCCATGGCCTCCCCGAACTCCACCCACACCCGGGTTTTTGCTTCAGTGACCGCTGAAGCCGCGGTCCTTTTGGCCTCCCGGTACCCGTCTGCTGTTTCAGGAGACCCCTGGGCCAACCAGGCCCGAAAGGCCTCCTTCTTCAGCCTGACGGCTTCCTTCATCGATGGTACAGCTCAGCACAGGTCTGATCACACACCTGTGCATGGTTATTTCATGGTTCAATGGAGTGATGCTCAGACAGTCATGTCAAGTGATTAATCTTTTGTGGATAGGTCGAGGAATTCCTTCATTTCAATAACTTTTACTTTCAGTAGAAGCACCGGGTTCAGAAACAAACTCCCTACCAATGAGCCTACCTTGTGCGACTAACTTAAGACCATCATTAAAAATTTCTGGAGATAAAACATCTTAATGTGTTCTAAAACATGCTTGAAAACACTGCTATACATTTTAAACAGTTTGGATAAATTCATAAGAATAAGATAATCACTCAGGGCACTTCCACACCCAAAGTTCGGTCCAATACGGGGGTGAGGTCGATACTTTGTTCCATTTGAATTTGGCTCGGTTAGCATTCAGAATCTAATTCACAGCTCTTAAGCAAGGAGGCTCCAGGCTTAACTTGATTCTTGACTTGGAATGTGGCGAAGCTGTGGAGATTCAGCACCATGGACAGCAACTGACTCAGAGGTCATAGCAGCAGAGGATGTGAGGACTAAAGGCAATATGTACAACATGTCCCCAGATGCTCCATCATGACTTTCATGAAGAATTACTGCACATTTTTCATCAAATATTTAGATGGTAAATTGATATCACTGATGACTTGGGGACATGTGTACAAGAATGTGGTGGTGTTTGCTGATCAGAATCAGATTCAGGATGAGCTTTATTATATAAAAAAAGGAATGTGCTTTTGTGAAATTGGTGCATAGCATTGAACATTAAACAGAGAGTAGTTCTAATTCTAAAGATTCCAAAAATATATATACAAAATATATTAAAAAGCAATAGGTGCAATTTAAAGAAAATAAAAAATGTGCGTTATTGTAACAAGTGTCCATAGGGGGTGGGGATCAGTGGGGGAACTTCTTCTGAAGTCTCCATCTTGCAACTTGAGTTTCTCTCCCTCTGAGTTTGGACGAATATCACTGCAAACAAAACATGAAACACTTTGTGACTCCACCCCTCACGCTTGCTGGTTTCTGGCACAGGCGCTGTATAGTCTCCCTCCAAAAGTTCAGCTACAGGATTGTTAAACTTCTGGATCTGAGAGTAACACCACCCCAAACACACCATACCATCTGTCAAAACAAGTGTTCGGGTAAAATGTATCAAACCGTTCACTGTGCTCAGGATGTTCATGGTTTGTATTCTTTCTTACTTTCTCTCACCTGTACTTCTACTCTCCCAGAAGCCTTTGTGGCAGCCAACCTTTCTTTTCTTCCTCAAACTAACATTCAGAGACTTGTCCTTGATAAACATTCAGTCTTTTTTATGCCGTGCACTACTTTAATGTTTTTCTTTGCATCAATTGTATTCTTTGTGTGTTTAAAACAGTAATACAGTTTTGTTCAGTATCTTCTCTCTGAGCCTTGGCAAATAGATGCTTGACAGGCTATAGTCTTTAGAGTCTCTGTTATCGTTGTCCAGAAATACATTACATTGTCACAGAGAGGTCCTTTTGCTTTGGTCAACAGTATTGTTGCATTTTCACGGTCAACTCAACATGAATGTTAGAGGCAGAAGTCTGGATGGGATGGATTCTGCTGACCAGTGTAATGTGATGGTGGTGTAACCGGTGTAATTTGACAGCGGCCTGACCAGTGTAACTTGATGGTGGTGTGGACAATGTAATGTGGTGTCGGTGCGGCCAATGTGATATCGGTGTGATATCGGTGTGACCAGTGTAACGCGATGCCGGTGTGATATGTTTGTATATTGGACTATGTTGGCTTCATGAGTGCATGTATTTAAATGAAATGTCAGACTTTGTATTATGGTTAGAAATTGTGTTGAAGTAAGTCAGAATATACCACTTCCGGTGCACCGTAAGACGGTCGCACTGACAATGGCGCCGCGTTCAATCTATAGTTTTTGGTTTATTATTGTTTTTATTGTTTCTATTTTTACACATAACGCACTGTCGCTCATCCAGTAAGATCGACAAGCACCTTTGGATGTTTGTGCGTCAATTGGCCATGAATTTTTCTCAGATTACCGGAGTACGAGCTGTAAACTCTGTCCTTCCGCCAGTCTGCTGTTTACCAACAAAGAGGCAAATGTGCCGGCATTCTATGGTGATCCCGGACGAGATGACACAACCCGCTGCTAACAAGCATTTTGCTTGCGAATGTTCAATCCCTGGACAACAAAATGGACGAACTACACGCACGGATTAACTTTCAGTGGGATACTGCGAACTGCTGCATGATGACTTTTACAGAGACTTTATTAGACCATATGGCACCCAACAACAGCTGGTTTCTCCACCTACCGGCAGGACAGAACAAGGGAGTGAGGTAAAGGCAGGAGCCGAGGGGTATGCTTTATGGTTAACTCTCGCTGCTCTTATCTATAAAAGTACGGCTCTTCTACCTCCCTCAGGAATTCAGCTCCATGATAATCACAGCAGTCAACATTTCACTGCAGGCGGATAAAACATGCACGCTAGATTACTTGGATGGAGTAATTAATGGACTACAAAACGCTGACCCTGAGGCAGCATCTATTGTTGTTGGTGACTTTAATAGGGCTAATATGATGAATGTTTTGCCTAAATATCACCAGCACATTAACTTTCCATCAGAGATGCAAAAAGAGCCTACAGGGACAAGTTGGAGTCTAATTACCATAGCTCTGACTCCAGACACGTGGTGTGTAAAGGGAGAAATAGCAGTGATGCCCAGCCCGCCGCCTCTCTCCCTGATGAGCTCAACACCTTGTATGCACTGTTTGAGGTGAGCAATACCATTCCTACATCGAGGCTAGCTGAGGACCAGGACGACTGCACTCTGTCCCTAATGACGGCTGATGTGAGAAGAGCTCTTAAAAGAATAAACCCACGGATGTCACCAGGGCCAGACGGTATTCCAGGCCGTGTCCTCTCCCACCTGGATAAGGGGAACACATACAGTAGATGAGAATGCTATTCATAGATTATAGCTCAGCATTCAACACTATTGTGCCCTCTAAGCTCGTTCTCAAGCTCAGGAGCCTGGGGTTTAACAGCTCCCTTTGCAAATGGATCCTGTACTTCTTGACGGGCAGACCCCAGGTGGTGAGAATGGGCGGTCTCACCTCCTCTGCACTGACCCTGAGCACTGGAGCCCCTCAGGGCTGCTTACTCAGTCCAGTTCGCGGACACCACCACCATCCGTGGTCTCATCACCAACAATGATGAGACAGAGAGGAGGTCAGGGACTTGGAAACATGGTGCCAGGGCAACAACCTCTTTCTCAACTTTTTCAAGACTAATGAGATGATTGTGGACTTCAGGAAGCGACAGGGGTGGGCTCAAGCCCCTTACACATCGACGGAGCGCAAGTGGAGAAAGTCTCCTGCTTCAAGTTCCTCTCTGTGTTCATCAAAGTTGACTTCACCTGGTCCAGGCAAGCGGACTCGGCTGTAAAAACTGCCCAAAAGTGCCTTTACTTTCTGAGGAGACTCAAGAAGTTTGGCATGACTGAAAAAAACTCACTTTTACAGGTGCACCATTGAGCGGATCCTCTCTGGCTGCATTACTGCCTGGTTCAGCAGCTGTTCCACTGCTGATCGCCAGGCCCTCCAGAGGGTGGTGAAGACAGGAGTGCATCAACGACTGCCATCTCCCCGCCATCTACCTCACAAAAAGCCTTAGGAAACACAGAAAATCATAGAGGACTACAGCCACCCAGGCCATGGACTGTTCACTCTGCTGTTGTCTGTTAGACATTACCGGAGCTTCCAGGCATGGACTATCAGACTCAAACGGTTTTTTCCCCCAGGCCTCATTGATCATATTAACTTTATGGTAAATGGATTGCATTTATTTAACGCTTTTTCAAAGCCCTTTATAGTTGCCTCACATTCACCCAGTCATACACCGACGGCACTTTCAACCGTGCAAGGTAACAAGCAACACGTTAGGAGCAGTTAGGCTTAGGTGTCTTGCTCAGGGACACCTCGACACTTAGCTAGGGGGAGCCCAGGGAACGAACATTTATAACATTTAGATTATTCAACGACTTCTGGATACATATGCTATACTCCCTATGCCATATCGATATACTCTGGATACTGTGACACACTCCCGGGTGATTGGAGTAGTCACTCGACTGAATACAATAATTCCAAGGTCCACACAGTAAAATTCAATTTAGCCAGCAAGTTTATTGCGGTTAAAGGGAAAGGAGAGGTAGGGGTTAGTATCAGCCAGTCCGTAATCCACGAGAATCGTCGTTGTCCGAATGCAGGGGTCGGTACACTCAGGCGGGTTCTCGTACAGTCCAGGGTGGGGCTTGGATTCGGGTTGTCAGACAGGCAGGGGTCAGGCAGGGGGTCAGGCAGGAATCAGTGGTCTCCTATATCCAAGGGCACACATGCCACTCTCTCCTACTCCCTGGGCACACAAACTCTCTCTACTCCCTGGGCACACACTCTCTCTAACTCCCTGGGCACACAGCACTCTCCTCCAGGTTTCGCCTCAGCTACTCCATATCTCGTCGTTCTTTTTATCCCTTACTAATCACCCCCGTAATGTGCCGCACCTGGCCCCTTTCGCGGGTGCGGCTGATTCTCCGCTGACGTCATCGTTCGTCTAGATATACGCGGGCGACCTCTGCCGGCCATCTGATATATCGCCCATTAATCACTTCCCCCTGGAGCACTCGCCGCCGGCTACCACAATACATATGATTCTGATTCTCTGTTTCTGCTATTCCATGCTGTGTTATTCGAGTCTTAAAGATGAGACTTGGTTTTAATCCACAATGAGCTTGTGCTCAAACTTTAATGTTTGAGAACGAACATCATCACGTAAACCTAGCGCTGTCGCTACTCTTGTTCCTCTGTCACTACCAACATACACCATGGTCATATAATTAGATAGTTCCCTCTGCTGGTCGCCTTGGGTATTACAGTTGATTCATTGCATATCAACACACATGCCATATGCCATATTGCAACACAACTCACACTACAGACATCTAACGCTTAATAACCCACAATATCCCGAAATAACACACACAAACTGTTAATGGTATGCCCCCCCCCCCCCCCCCCGGGGGGCATACCCCGCGACCACAGTGGCATACCCCTGTGGTTGACACAATATACTGTATATGTATATGTGTGTGTATATATATATATCTTTTCAATGCATACAGTATATATACTGTATATTTTTTTCTCTTGTTATTTTTTTGCCTACATTTTTGCGCACTGTCGCTTGCCATGTCAGAAGAGTTTCACTGTTCAGAATGGCCCTGTGTTATGAAGAACATGTGACAATAAAACACATTTTGACTTTGAATAACCGATTACTGAACTCATTCATTCCGTTAAATGAAGTGCAAGTCGCCACCTTGGTATGTCTTGACCAAAAATGCTAGTATAATCAAGAAACCAGTTATTATTATTCCTATTATAATTGTAACAAAGCTTACAATTCAGAATTGTGATAGAATGGACCAAGGGAATAGACGAAGAAAAATCGTATTATTGAAATAAGAAGTAAATAATACATGTAATTTGATAGAGAGAGTGTTGTCATAGTCTTATCTGTGAAGTGGTATTTTGCGGAGGGGGCGCTGTTCAGTGACACAGAAGGTCCTTCATTTATTTAAATTCCTCAGGCTCTGACACAACATCTGGCCTCGCGGTGTTGCCTGTAGAGGCCGGCTGGCGTTTGGCGGCAGCCAAAGGATGCTAATGGGGATCAAATTAAGGTGGGGTTGGGGGTGTGATAGTGGTGGTGGCGCACTGCGGTGTTAACACTCCTGTGCAACTCCAAGCTGTTGGGGGGAGGGTGGGGGTGGAGGAGGTGATTAGCAAAGCAACTAGCTAAATGGCAACCTGTAAATGTTTTCAGACAGTGGCTCAAAATGGAGGCAATAATATGTTTTATTAGTTATTCCGGCTGCCATGTGCTCCAGCCTCTGGGTACTTAGTCGTGCCCCTTACTGTGTGTGTGTGTGTGTGTGTGTGTGTGTGTGTGTGTGTGTGTAAGTGCATTGTAAGTTCATGTGCTTGGTAACTTGAGGCTTGTGCACAACTTGCGCTGTGTTTAGTCTGTTGATCTTTAGAGATTTCATTCTGACTTCTGACTTTGTGGCACCCTGGTCAAAGGTCACCCAAATGTTGGTCTGTGGGAAACCTTTGTTTAGTAGACACTTAATGCATACTAGTTATTGTCAGCGCAGCTTAGCTGTTAGTCACAGATGGAATTTTCCTTTTGGAAATATGAATGAATTATTAATAATTAATAATTAATATTATTAAAGCTTTCTGATTGGGCAGGTATATTCCTCAGTGATCGTTCAGAGACCTGTTTGGTCTGTATGCAAACTAGAGTGGGTCTGAGGCGTCGGGAATAATTCTTATGTGTAACTGATGTTTATGTGTGTCATGACCAACTTCTCCAGGCACTTCATGGCTATAGATGTTAAAGTCACTGGATGATAGTCATTGAGGCCTTCTTGATTGATTGAATTGATCATCACCATGATCTCAAAATTTGACTTATTCTCCTCCTCAGCTCTTGGTTTACTTGGACTGAACTTGTTCAGCTTTTAAGCTAACCATGAAGCCATTAATCTGGAGATTGCAATGAATCCATTGATGCCAAACATGCCATGTTACTAGGAAAGGGTTAAATATCCCCCCAAAGTCTTTTTACCGCGAGGTCCGCGACACCTCAATGTCAAATCATTGATATATATCATAATATGACTTTTTTGCTAGTTCTGATGCGATTGTATACTGTTAATTTATGTTATGTATTATAAATATGCTCCAGGCTAGATTCTTGGCTTACTGACTTCAATCTAAACTGATGATATTAGCTACTTGTGCTTGTTCTCACCGAGGGAAACGGAGCGGGATTCGGAAGAGGCTGAGAGTCCAGGTCCACCGTCCACCTCTGACGAGCATCCTTCTAGCTAATGTTCATTCTCTGGAAATTTAGTTCAATGATTTTAAGTTGAGTATTTGATTCCAATGGGACATAAGGGACTGTAACGTTTTTTGTCTGACGGAAACATGGCTGGTGCCGGATCAAGTCATTTACCCGACCGAGTCCTCTGTTTTCTGAGCGGACAGGAAAGATGAGTCAGGTAAATCCAAGGGTGGAGGGGTTTGCTTCATGACCAACAAGTGGTGCAACCCTAAGGATATTAAGACTCTTTCTCATTCCTGCTCATAGAATGTGGCAACAATCCATCTCCATTCAGGACTTTTGTAAATCTGTTATTTTATTTTCATTATTCTACTGTTTATTTCTATATTGTCTTATTCTGTTGCTATGCAACCTGGCACAAGAATTTCCTTCGGGATTAATAAAGTTCTATCTTATCTTATCTTATCTTAATAAGGCCAATCTAAAGAACTCATGCCGAACTTCCATCAGCACATTACGTGTGCTACCAGGGGAGAAATAACTTTGGACCACTGCTATACGCCATTCAAGAGAGGCTACAAGGTTGCCTCTCTTCCCACTTGCGGCAAGTCGGACCATGCCACCATTTTCCTGCTGCCTGAGTATAAACAAAGGATAGTACGAGAGGCAGTAGTGACGAGGGATGTAAAGTGGTGGTCTGACCAAACTGATGGCGATCTTCAGGACGCCCTGAGCGATGTTGACTGGAACATATTCTGATCCAGTTCCAGTGACGTCAGCGAGTTTACAGACATAGTGACGAGCTTCATAGCAACGCTAGCGGACACCATCGTCCCTGCAGTTAAAGTTAGATCCGTTCCGAATCAAAAAACGTTGGTTGTTGGATTGCATACCTGAATGACTACCGACCGGTTGCCCTCACCTCTGTGGTCATGAAATGTTTTGAGAGGCAGATCAAGGACTACATCTGCACCTTCTTACCTCCCTCCATGGACATGCTGCAGTTCGCCTACTGGCCAAACAGATCCACAGACGATGCTTTCTCCTAGGTAATACACAGCTCCCTCTCATCTTGACAGTCGGAAGGGGGCTATGTGAGAATGTTATTTACTTTAATTCTGCTTTCAACACCATAGTTCCCAGCAGACTGGCTAGCAAGCTGTTTGGGCTGGGTCTGAACACCCCCCTGTGTGTCTGGATTCTGGACTTCCTGACCGCCACGCCCCAGGTCGTCATGGTGGGCAGACTCACCTCCAGATCCCTCACCCTGAACACAGGATCCCTCCAGGGTTGCATCCTCAAGAATTTCAAGTTCAGCTCCAAAACCATTGTCAAGTTTGCAGATGACACAGTGGTGTTGGGCCTGATCTCCGGTAATGATGAGAAGGCCTACCGAGAGGAAGTTGCTTACCCGTCACTCTGGTGCCAAGACAGCAGCCTCATGCTAAATGTCTCTCATGAGCTGATTGTGGACTTTAGGAGGACACAAGAACATCAGAGGACTTACACACCACTGGGGATTAATGGGACTGCTATGGAGAGGGTGAGCAGCTCCAGGTACCTGGGAGTCCACATCACAGAGTATCTGACTTGGACTACACACATTGACACTCTAGTGAGGACGGCGAAGCAGCTTCCTCAGGAAGCTGAGGAAATTCAGAGTCTCCCGGAGGATCCTTCAGACCTTCTACGCTGGTGTGGTGGAGAGCATCATGACAGGAAGCATCCCTGCCTGGTTCGGCAACAGCTCCACTCAGAACAGGAGGGCTCTGCAGAGGGTTGTGCATTTGGCTAAACGCACTATTTGCACTACACTCCCCACCCTGCAGGACCTGTACTCCAGGAGGTGTCAAACCAGAGTCTGCAGGATCACGAAGGATCCTCACCACCCCAACAAACTGTACAGCTGCTGCGGTCAGGCAAGCGCCTCCATCAGGACTGTGAACTCCCCTCACCAGGGACCCCCCACTGCCCCTTCCATGCACACACTCACATACACACATGCACACATAGTTAGTACACAGTACAAGCACTCACATAATTTCATGACATAACTTATTACATACGTTATGACATACATACATGCAGACATACTGTACATGGTCTGTACTTAAAAAAATGGTTATACTGCCTTTATACATCTTTGATAGCATCGCCACTTTTCATTTCGCTGCATATCCTGTATGTGTATGTGACGAATAAAGTTGTGAATCCTTAATCTTGAATCTTTCTGTTGAAATACTGTAACTTCGTCAGCATTTGTTTTCCCTCATTCTGCCTTCTTTCCCTTTCCTTTCTTTTATTATTCTGGCACACTGATTTCACTTATGTTGGTGGTGACACGCCTCCTCCATGTACTCAGCTGCTGGGCATCTCTCTCTCCCCTCTCTCTCACTAAGAAGGACGTGCAGGGGGCAGACTAAACCATTTTGCACATTTGTAAGGGATTTTTAATACAAATTCCAGTCTATCAACCAATTCATTGCACCAATTTTAATGGAGTTATATCACTAATTACGTACTAAATACAAATATAACGTAATTTCAGGCTTTTCATGGGCTCCCCTCCACTTTGGGATAGTCAGTCCCACTTTTCCCCCCAGTCCGACGCCCCTCATAACGTGTTATCACTCATCACTCTGTAAACGTTTTTATTTACAATGCCATTTGACAAGCATCTATAATACTCATGAAATATGTAATAACAAATTTCAACTTTGTAAAATGTTAAATTGTAGAATAGAAATAATAGAATTTGCCTCTGTATAAGGAATCAAGTGTGTACAAATTACTGAAATAGTAAATTAAAAATGAATGCACAACTTTATGTTTAGTTGTATATATTGCCATAATAATGTATGGTTATCACAAAATCACACAGCGTTTAGGGAAACACTGGTAGCGTGTATACACATAATGTGTCGTGTGTGTGTGTGTGTGTGTGTTGTGTGTGTGTGTGTGTGTGTTGTGTGTGTGTGTGACTCAAGGAGCGGTGGGCTACACTGATGAAATCCAGGGTGACAGCAGAATGCTGTATGTGTGTGTGTCTCTCTCTCTCTCTCAACTCACACAACCCCACAGTGTGTGTGTGTGTGCACTTCAGCTTCGTTGGTTCCATCTCTAGGTTGAATTACTCTCCCCCACCCTACGCCCCCCCCCCCTCCCCATCCCCCACTGGCTGTAAAGGCCCAGGGAATGGGAGTGTGTGTGTGTGTGTTAAGCCTGGTGACGCTGGCTGTCTGGGTCATGACAAGTCATCCTTTTTAGAGTCCTTAGAGTGTTCCCTCTCCCTCCCTGGTGTCGACAGACAGGCAGACAGGCGGGCAGACAGACAGGCGGGCAGTGCATGTTGGCGGAGGGCTCCTACTCTCTAACAGCTGCTCTGTGTCTCCTGTTGATGGAGAGATAAGAGGCCCTGACACCACCCTTGCCCTCCCCCAGCCTCCTCCACCCCACACCCCTCCCTCTATGCTTCCTCTTCCATCAAGACACATCTCTTACATCTCTATCCCCCCTCTCTCTACCTCCTTCTCTCTCTCTCTTCCTTCCTTCCTTGCGTCCTTTCACCACCCCTCCCTCATGCACCACCACCACCCTCTCCTGCTCTAACCTACTGCTCTACTCTTGTTACAAAGGCTCTGCTAAGACCACGCCCCTGGTAATCTGCACTGTTCAGCACTGCGTTCTGACAGTAATCACCAACAACAGCTGCCAATCATTCATAATCACCTGGCCGAACATTCAAAGCCAGGTAGAGGGCGTGTATGGAGAGAGATTTGTCTCGTAATTATTAGCCTAATACGAATAGGATTCAACATGTGCATTGTAAACGTACATTTGTGTGCAAATGCATACATATTTATGAATCCATGTTTTACATTTTGCACTACATTTTGTATATTTTTATGTCCATACGCATTAGTTGCAATGTGACACCAATCTTGAATCTGCGTTTGTTAATCAAGTGACATGTGTGCATTGATGACACTTTTGAGACAAATGGTGTCAAGGCGTGCGATTGGTACTCGTAGCTACTGATCCATGCGTGTGGAGTGTATGCATGAGTCTACTTATGCTTTAAGTAACGTAACCAATGCTCGGCTGTGATATTACAGCTCACTGGCTGTGTGTCAATCGATCCGAGGCAGATAACGTTGTTGACTCAGTGGAGCCGAGACGCAATATTAATTGGCGGAATTAACTAAATATACCTCTATATGTATACATTCAAACTTTGTATTATGTAGAAGAATTTTGGCGCTTGTGCAGATTAGGCATTAATGTTTTGCAGTTAAATTAATCTTAAAACTATTATTTTGAAGACTGTTGCAAAACATTTCTTTCACCTCCCCAACAATTGTTTGCATGCAGGTTTCCAACTGATTTGATTGCAAACTGAAACAATTGCAAACTTTTTGGCACTTGATTTGACAGAAGGTTACAACTGATGAATCAGAGACAGATGGTGACGGTGGGATTTAATATTTGCCTTCACCAAGCTCCTCTGACAGTGAAGACTGCAGCTTGGATGAAGCTCCAATGCAACTTTCATCCCAAAGGATGATGAAATACCAGTGAATAAGATCAACACTAGCCATGCTCAGGAAGTTGATGAGTTGGAAGGTTACACAGAGGAGGGAGATGATTAGAAGGAAGAAGGTATGTCAAAGATGACCATGAAGATGTGCGAGAAGAAATACAATTTTTTTAATTTAAAACTTAGAGCAGGGGTATTCAATTACATTTCAAAGTGGTCTAGTTAAAGAAAAGTGTCTTATACTGTACAGTGATGTATCCTAGTAATCGTATCATCTATATTTCAACAATATTTATTGTCAGTTTTCACATTGAACTGGAGGGATTATAAATAATAGGTGCTCTTAATAATAAATAAATGCTATTTTCTAATTTCAAGTAAAATAAGGGCTGCATTAAAAAAACATACCAGAGAGCTTTGGAAAAATGAAAAATAAAGTGATTCATTTAAGAATAATTCAATTAAAGTAGCTTGAAATTCCCTTTTTCTTCTGTTTTGTTAACTCAATTTCACATCTTAACAGTGTCAACCAATTTCATAATGAACAATTTTAACATATCTTGACAACAGAGCGAGAGCAAGCGTAGGATAAGGTGAGGAATAAAGGGAGACATGGGGGGGTTGATTAGTGAAGGTGTGGGGGTAGAAGGACAGACTGGCTGCATGTTTTGTTAACTCCATTTCACACCTTAACAGTGTCAACCAATTTCATAATGAACAATTTCAACATATCTTCACAACAGAACAGCTTTAACACTTCCTTTTCTCTTTCTTTTTCGCTTATATCCCATTCCCCCACTTTCTCTTGCTCAGTGAGAGAAGTGAGCACTAGATTTGTGCTTTGCCTCCTTGTGGCGCTTCACATTGCCACTTTTAATAATTGCCACAGTCCCAGAACAAATGAGGCATACTGGTTTTGAACTGCCTGTGGGAAGAATGAACATGTAAGAGTCTGTCCGTTCTTCATTAAAGGCTGTCTACCTTTCTCTTTTTAGAACATGCCATTAAATTAAATTCTATTTGTATAGCCCTTAATCACAAGACAGTCTCAAAGGGCTTTACAGGCCAAATTATTATGGGCCAAAAGTGATTTATGACATCCCCCTAGCCCAAGCCCCCCTAAGGGCAAGAAACGACTCCCTTAATTAACAATGAAGAAATCTGGAGAAGGAACTTAGAGTGGGGGATCCCTCTTTCCAGGGATGGTTCGGAGTGCAATGGGTGTCATACGGGCATTAAAGAGCAAGCTGGAGAGCAAGCTGGTAGCCGTCAGGTGGGGTGGCCAGGTATCCAGTCATGATCATAACAGCACCCTAGAAAATGGAGACAACATGATGGTTATGTGGAGCATAGTGAACAGGGAACATACAAGCAACCTCTACCCTAATACCCATTGGCAGCCAGGGTAAACTAGTGCTGACAGTGTTGATTTAGCTGTAATTAAAGCTGAGGGGCACTCCTAGTGGCCAAAAGCAAGGGTAAATATGTGGGCTCAGGAGGTAGAGTGGTTGTCTGCCAACTGGAAGGTTGCTGGTTTGATCCCCTAGCTAAGTGTTGAGGTGTCCCTGAGCAAGACACCTAACCCTACCTGCTCCTGACGTGTTGGTTGTTACCTTGCATGGTTTGGCACCGCCGTCGGTGTATGAATGGGTGAATGTGAGGCAACTGTAAAGCACTTTGGATAAAAGCGCTATATAAATGTAATCCATTTACCATTTAAATAAGTGGGTTTTAAGTCTAGCCTTAAATATATCAGCAGAGTCAGCCTCCCTGATTACAGGTGGCAGACTGTTACATAGATAGGGCGCTCGATAAGAGAATGCCCTGTTTCCTGCTGATTTTTTATTCACTTTTGGAATTGATAGAAGGTCAGCCCCTGAGGACCGGAGCAGCCGAGAAGGACAATCGGGAACAATAAGGTCCTTCAGGTACGATGGTGCGAACCCATGCAGGATCTTGTAGGTAAAAAGTAGCACCTTAAAATCTGATCTGGCATTTATTGGGAGCCAGTGGAGGGAAGTGATAATCGGAGTAATATGGTCAAACTTCCTAGTTCTCGTTGCTAGTCTAATGCTGCTGCTAGTCTAGCAGCAGCATTCTGTACAAGCTGGAGGCTTTTTGTAGTAGAGCCCGGTAAGCCAGAGAACAGTGCATTACAGTAATCCAGTCTGGATGATAGAAATGCATGGAAGATGAAAGAATGCAGTTCTGGTAATACTTTTTACATGCTGATGAAAATAAAGCGTAGGATCAAACAGAACACCAAGATTCTTGACGCAAGGGCATTGGGCAATAGTAGATCCTTCGAGGCAGACTGTGACATTTCCAAGTTGTGATTGTTTATGCTTCGGGTCGATGATAATCATCTCAGTTTTCCCCGTATTTAGCTGAAAGTAATTTTGGGACATCCATCTTTTAATTGCAGCCAGGCAGGATTCAACCTTTTGGATCTGTTGGATCTTTTGATCCAATAGGAATGTATATTTGGGTGTCGTCCGCATAGCAGTGAAAGCTAATACCATAGTTGCGAATATTATCGCCGAGGGGGAGCATGTAGATTGCAAAGAGCAGTGGACCAAGGACCGACCCTTGGGGAACACCAAAGCTTAGGTTGCAATGCTTCGATTTTGAATCTTTGCAGACAACAAATTGTGTTCTGTCTGAGAGGTAAGATCTAAACCAGTAAAGAGCAGTGCCTTTAATGCCGACATAATATTCGAGATGATCAAGGAGGATCCTATGGTCGATTGTGTCAAAAGCGGCGCTGAGGTCAAGAAACACCAGCAGGGAGCTTGCATTGCTGTCCATGCTAAGAAGGAGATCGTTTACCACTCTGGTCACAGCGGTTTATAGGCTGAGTATAGGCTCCTGAAACCAGACTGAAATGGTTCAAATAAGCTGTTTGGCTAGCTACAATTCTTTCCAGTACTTATCCAGAGGAAAGGAAGGATAAAGATGGGCCGATAGCTGCTAAGAGCTTCGGGGTCTAGGCCAGGCTTCTTGAGTAGAGGTTTTACTACAGTGCACTTAAAGCGAGAGGGAACTGAACCTGTCGACAATGACAGGTTCATAATGTTGCGCATAGCCGTTCCAAGCGTTGGAAAAAGTTATTTGAGAACCTTGGTAGGGACAGGGTCGAGCAAACAGGCAGTCTGTTTAGATGCCTGTGTTAGCTTATCAAGCTCATCCAACGAGATTGTGCTAAACTGCTCGGAAAGTAGCTTCAGGGTGGATACGTGGGGCCGCACCTGACGAATGTTCAGGATGAGCGGTAAGAGACGCATCAATGTCTTTTCTAATTGATTCGATCTTGTGATCAAAGAACTCCAGGAAGTTTCTCGCTGAGAGGGAGGAGTCCATTTTGTGAGGTTGTTTTTGCGTCAGCTCTTTTACAGTGTCAAAGAGGAACTTCGGGTTGTTTTTGTTTAAGTTGATGACACTGGAGAAGTAGGCATTTCTGCAGTTAGTTAACACAGTTTTGTAACTGAACCCCTGAAGTCAGCAAAAGTAACAGGGGTAACTTATCTGCCATGGCTGTGGTGGTGTCAGGGGTGATACGATGGCAGCCATAGGTAGCCTGGCGGTCGTCCCTTGGGCAAGATCCAACCAGTATCTTAGGACCAGCTTCGAGCTAGAGATTTGCGCCACTCTACCACCTTTCCTAGATTCACGTGATAGTTGTGAGTTCACATAGTTTGGTGGAGTAGCTTCATTTAGGGGCAGATTAACTTCAGGTTTTAACCAGGTCTCACACAGGCCCAGGAAATCTATCCTATGCTCAGCAATTAGATCCTGGACCAAGAGCGCTTTAGTTGAAAGCGACCTAGGACAGAGACCCTAGCGGGCGGAGGGCCACAAAGAGGATTCTGAGGGGAGCCACATTCTGAGTCAACTGGTTTATTTGTTTACTTCTACTTCTGCCACCTCCCGGCAAGCCCTCTCGTTCCCATCTGATTGCCTCTGCACAAACTGCCAGCAGATCCATGGGAGGTTGGCGGCGGACCACCTGCTTTAGTTCCCTGCGGAGGCTACAGTCCAGCACGTTCTCGATAAACTGGTCTCGCAACAAAATGGATGCATTAGGCAGGCCCTGGGGAGCACTACTCCTAACTCGTTCCATTAGTTGCATTAATGCATGGGAGAACTCCTGTAGAGGCTACCCCTCATGCTGTTTCTGAGAGAAAAACCTCTCCTTTAAAGCAATATAAGAGTCAGTACACCCGTACAACTCTTGTAGAATATCAAAAATCTTATCTGGATTCTCCCGCTCCATCTTTGGTCAACACTTTATTTAATCTCTAGCCTCCCCCTCCAAATGATCGTGAATGAAAAATGCTAGTTCAGCCCTGGGTCGACGTCGGAACCATACACAAGATTGAATCTCTTCCAGTCTATCTGTGAGACCAATGCCAGTCCTGCCATGAAATGCTGGGCACTTTCGCTCTCTTGGTACATAAACCAGTCTTTCAGTCAAGCCTAGACCATCACTGGATGAGGAAGCAAGTGAGTCAGCAGCATTACCTGCAGCAGCTGCTCCCCCTTCCTGAAGCTGGGGGTTTACCACTGGGGCCATACATGCTGAGGTGCTCTCACGTTTGTTGTCCACCTTGAGCTGGTTAACCAGTTCCCGCAGCTGCTACAATTCTTCTTCCATGATAAGCACAGCAATGCAGACGGGCGATCACCGGAGGGATGGCTTGCGGTGGTAAAAGATGAAATTGCCACAGAAAAAAAAGTTAAATACCACATAAACGCACCCCTACACGTCCACACACAGACAGGCCAACTGGCATATGAACACAGTGAACTAATGCACACCTTGGTCTGCTTCAACCCTGCTCGCAGCGCCAAATTGTAACCAAGTGGTATAGCGCTTTTTTTTCCTTAGTTACCCTCTGACATACACTCTACCACTTCAGCCACAACAACGCAGGTTGAAATAGAAACAGACCAGAGACAAGTTAAACAACCCCCAACCCCAGACAACGCATGACACCAGGAATGCCTGAGACCACAGTTACATAAAGCAAGAACCCAGCAGTTAAAAGAACTAAGATGCCAGTTGACCCGTTCACACTCCGGGTGGACTATAGTTTACCGAATGAAAAAAATAAACAAGAAATCGAACTAAAAACAGGGCAAAACAGCAACCAACTGACACACAGACCGGCGCAAGTCAGTATTCAACAACAACCCGGAAGAGGGGAGACTGCCAGGGAGCCATGGCTGTATTGGGTATATCAGGCAAGGGAGAGAGATGCCACACAGTGTGATCGTCGTTCACCTCCGCGATAGAGTGGAATCTGCCGAGTATGAGCGTATGGGCGCGATGAAGAAGGTGAGACACCATCCTTAAATATGGTACATGTACCGTATTTGCTCATGTATACCGTACATGAGCACTCAGCTTGCTCCCTGATGCCCGCAACCGGCAGACAACTACATTATCGCTGCACTACATATATATATATATATATATATACACATTGAGCGGCACAATATACTGTACATAATGAAATACATACAGAAGGGAACCACTTCAAGAACCTGAGTTAATTGCATGTTAATTGAACGCATGCAGACGCCGGTAGTTTCGGCATTCTAGAACAATTTGGTGAATATATTTGAATGAACTGCACTTAAAATAATAGTAAGTAGTAAAAAAAGTAGTAAATCCAAGTGTGAAAATCAAGCATGCTCAAAAATGTCTAATAACGGGCCAGTTACGAGGCTGAAAGAACGGAAAGATGGTGATGCTGGATTGTCGAACAACCTGCTGCAGGAGTTGAAAGCACAAACCGTAAAACGGACTGAATGAAAGAGGCGTTCAAGAGACAATTACACTCCAAACTCCAAACGGTGTGGTGGCAGCCGAAAGAATGAGAGAAAGGGGAGGCTGCCCCGGTGTGATAAAGGTGGAATTTGGCTCCGTACAGGAGAAAGTGGACCTGTTACGGAAGAAACAAAGGCTGAAGAGGAATGAGAAGTTTTGGAAAGTTTACATTCGATCAACCAAGACTCATACCGTAAGACTGATTGAATTGAACTTCAAGACCCTTTCGGATTAAATCCCCTTCGGGCGACAGTTTTATATCACAGGGAATGGGAGATTCCTAAGACGCACAACAGGTATGGATGATAACCGAGATGGGGGGGAAGTAAGATAGAGACCCCTGACTTTATTGAAAGATGTAAAAAATATGATGTACTGTGTTACTGTGTTGTACTGTGAGACTAAAACAGATGATATAGATACACCGGAGATGCTGTAAAAATGTAAAGCAATGGGTTTCCAAATGTTTGTTAGTAGCCAACGTAAGTTTACAAACTGGCGGTCAGATAGAGTGATAATTGCTGTGTCTAACAAAATTGCAGAAAAGTGTGTGCAAAAGCAGATAAATAGTGATTTACGTTTATGCCTAAAAATAAACAGACACCTACTAAAATATGCTAAAGATATTGTGCTCCTGGCTGTCTAGACCCACCCCCTATAAAACCAGATATTCTAATGTAGGCATGTTTGATGAATTAACATCATTTTTGATACAGGTACTGAAAATCTACATTTTCTAATTTGTGGTGATATACTTGTCCATACTCAAGAAAGAGATGATGTTGTTGTTACATGGTGATAACTCGAACCCAAATGAAAATAATGGGGAAGAATTGTGTACTGTGGGGAAATTAGAAATGTTTAACATACCATTAAAAATAAAATTGACTGATGTACATAGAGATTTCGGTAATCATGGTAACGCATTGCTGCAGAGGGTAGTGCGTTCGGCTGAGAGCACTATTGGCACTACACTACCAACCTTGTAGGACCTGTACTCCAGGAGGTGTCGAACCAAAGCCTGCAGGATCATGGATCCTCACCACCCCAACAACAAACTGTTCCAATTGCTGCGGTCAGGCAAGCACCTCCGCAGTCACGCTGCTAGAAAAGAGGGACTAAAGAGTTTATGTCTACAGGCCATCAAAACTGTGAACTCTGACCTTACTAGGGCCTGCCCACTGCCCCTCCCATGCACACACACATAGGTAGTACACAATACATGTACCCACATAGTCTTACTACATAGGCATTCTTTTAACTTCACAATCTGATGATAAGTGTCAGGCTTGTCATCAGATGCAGCATCATCTGCATAGGAATGGAAGCCTAATTTATAATGTTTGATTAATGCGCCAAGGGGCAACATGTAGATGGAGAAAAGAAGACCAAGCAGAGATCCATGTGGCACACCATTACTGACCTTAGTGTGATCTGATGAGCAATTGTCATGTAAAACAAAGTGAGATAAAATCAGTTAAATAAAATTGAAACCAGGACAGAGCAGTGTCAGTTAGACCAATGTAATTTTCTCGGCGAATTAGTAGAATTTGGTGATAAACCATGTCGAATGCTGCACTGAGGTCTAGGAGCACAAGAATTGAAGCTGAGCCAGTCCGAGATTAGTAGTAAGTAATTTACCACTTTTGCCAGAGCAGTTTCAGAGCTGTGAAATTTTCTAAAACCAGATTGATGAGGTTCATACATATTATTGGATGAGAGGTGATCTGTGAGTTGCTGGGCCACTGCTTTTTCAAGGAGTTTTGAAAAGAATGGCAGATTTGTGATTGGTCTGTAGTTGTTAATCAGATCGGGGTCCAGATTTTGTTTCTTTAGCAGTGGCCTGATAAGCCCTGTTTTAAAAGACACAATTCCTCTCGTAAGAGAGCTGTTTATTATCAGAAATAATAGTGGGCTGGGTATTGGGACAAGGGTCCTTAATATACTTAGAGGGAAAAGGATCGAGTAAACGAGTAGTGGGCTTGGAGGAAAAAAACCAGTCTGGAGAGCGTGTCAAGCGAGATTATCTCAAAGTGGCTGACATTGCAGGATGACGAATGTTTAAGGGAAATCGTCAATTCAGAGGGAGGAGGATATTACTTTCCTTTACCTTACTTTAGTGGTGAAGAAATCTATGAAGTCGGTTGCAGTAAGGGAGGTGCTATATATGGGGGATGGTTTACAAGTCAAGTCAAGTCAGTTTTATTTATATAGCACATACAAGTGAGTTTAGTGACGATGATAAAGAGACATTTTGGGTTATTTTTATTATTTTGGATCAGGTCAGAGAAATGAGACCACACAAGCCGAGAAGTGTCTTGCTTGGTTGTTCTCCATTTGTGCTCAGGTTTTCTGCATTTTTGTTTAAGAGACAGAGTGCCTCGATTGTACCTGGGAGATTTGGGAGGTTTAATCTAGCTTTTCTAGTAGACAGAGAGACACCTGAATTAAATGCGTTCAGCAATGTGAGAATAAAATGATCAGTGAACATTACACGAGACTTACATGGGTAGACCTTCAATTACACTAAGAACTCAGCTACATAGCATGCAGGCACTCCCACTGTACTGCACGTGTTACTTATCATTTATCATTTATCATTATACTGCTATTATCATTATATATTATATTACTGTACTGCACACCAACACTTTTTCTAGATTTTCTAGATTTCTTATTTTGCAGTATTGCTACTTTACTTGTCACTTTTTACTTTTTACCGTACCTATTATGTACTATATTACTAATTATTCAGAGTTGTTTTCATAAGAATACTGTTTAGAATAATACTTTTTACTGTACTTATTAGGTACTGTTACACATTGTTTAGAGTTGTTTTAGAATGAATGTTCAGAAGAATGCTGCAGGAGTGAATGGGGATTAAGCATTCCATTGTACTTGTTACATATGGCAATAAAGAAATCTTGAATCTTGTTAAGGCACCAGGACTGGTCTATGGTAGTAACAGCAGACTCAAGTTGCTCAGCAAGTTTATGAAGTGGTGGTGGTTGAGTCAATACGCCAGGTAGTATAGGCTTCAGAGTGGCTAATACAATGTCAAGACAGTGTAACTTTAAAAGTGACAAAGCAGTGATCTGAGAGGACAGGTAAATGTGGTGAGATAGCCAAATCTGAAAAAGAGAGACCATGTGTCAGGACTAGGTCAAGCGTGTGGCCATGGTAGTGAGTAGGTACATCAACGTAAAGTGTAAAACCAGCAGAATCTATGAGATCTAAGGAGGCTTTACTGAGCTGGCTTGGATTTGTCATTAACATGGATATTAAAATTGCCCATGATTAAAAGACTGTGCATTCGTCTCAGTGTGTCACAGAGAAAGGTAGAAAACTTGTAAATAAGGTCCTGGTGGTGGATATAAAATTGCTATATAAAATGATTGCAACTTAGATAAGAAGTACCTCAAAAGACATCATAAATCTATTAATTAGATTTACTATTAATGATCTGAGTCATAAATAGCAGTGAAGCCCCCAACTCTTCCTGCCTCATTTAGGCTTACAAAGTAATTTGGCTTTAACCAAGTGTCACATAGGCCCATAAAATCAAGACTATTCAGAATATTGTGATTTAGTAGAGAGTGATCTAATGTTAGTAAAGCCAATATGTAACGTAACATTTTGCAAGGTGGCAGGAGATGGAGAGTAGGAGGTCTTAATGTGGATGATGCTATTCTGATTCAGAGAGTTCTAGTTCTTAAGTTTAACATCCCGGTTATCACTGATTATGACAGGGATACGACTGTAGTTTTTTTTGGGACTTGGCAGCTGTTTTTGAAGTTTTATCATAAATCTGATAATGGAGTAAACTAAAATCTGAACTTCGGGCTTATTATTGTTTCCAAAGTTTAGGTGGAAGATGGTGATTAGCAGTCACTGTCCTAGCTATGCTAACCCCATAGGCACAGCGATGTGGACGGGAGGCGGTGGCTGTGATGTCACCACCAACCACAACAGTGTCCATTGATCCATTGAGCAGGTAGGTTGATGGCTGGAGGCCAGGAGGAGCGCATCCTGAGGACCCAGCAGAAGGGGAAAGATGTCAACGACGCTTCCCATCGGACACCGGGGTCGTCAGGGAAAATCAACGATTTCTCTCCTTGCCGGAGTGGGACTGGGACCCGTCAGTCTGGAGCAGTCGGTGAAATTGCAAACCTGGATCTGGTGGTTCACTGTGTCGAACACGGCAGACAAGTCAAGAAGAATGAGCACGGATGAGAGGGACGAGCCTCTCGCATCACAGAGGGACTCAGTTACCAGGGTCGTCTCTGTGGAGTGTGCAGCCTTGAAGCCTTACTGATGAGGGTCTAGCAGGTTGTTTTGAGAGCGATAGGAGGATAGTTGGGTAGAGACAGCACGTTATAGGGCTTTGGAGAGGAATGAAAGGAAGGATACAGGTCTGTAGTTCTGGATGTCTCGCAGTCTAGAAGGTGGTTAGAAACAAGCCTTAATTGAGGGTGGGGTTGACTAGTGTAGAGAGGAAGG
Organism: Coryphaenoides rupestris; assembly: GCA_002895965.2. Taxonomy (NCBI): domain Eukaryota; kingdom Metazoa; phylum Chordata; class Actinopteri; order Gadiformes; family Macrouridae; genus Coryphaenoides; species Coryphaenoides rupestris. The sequence goes on along the minus strand of PIJE02000007.1, from coordinate 836,144 downwards.
GCAGGATGTCGCCCGAATTGTCTTGGAGAAAGGAGGATGGGATTGGGTCAAGGAGGCAGGTGGTGGCGTGGTTGGATGCAACAAGCCTGTTGATTTCTTCAGAGGAGAGAGGGGCGAAGCAGGTAAGGCTGACAGGGGTGGGTGTAGGGGGAGGGAGGATAGCAGCAGGGGTGAAAGAGGAGGTGATGTCATTCACATTCTTAGTAAAGTAGGTGACAAAGTCATCAGCTGTGAGGGAGGAGGGAGGAGGAGTGGAGGGAGTGTTGAGGAGGGAAAAGAACATGGAGAAAAGTTTAGGGTCGGAGATGGAAGAGTTGATCTTTGCAAGGTAGAAGGCAGATTTGGCTGCTGACACAGTAGAGGTGTCACGCTGTGGGGCAGGAGGACCCAAACGCAAGACTCAGGACTCGGGGTTATGCAGTGCGGAGTGGTATTTATTTACCGTGATACAGGCAGGCAGACAGGTGAGGGATAGACAGGCAGGTAGGTAGGTAGGCAGGTGAGGAACCGACAGGCAGGTAGGCATCCATACGGGTAATACCTTGAATTAACAACAACAGGTACTGGGTGACTAAACAACATAACATTGACAATGGTCCGACGACAGTGAGTGGAAAGCCGGGGGCTTTATACTGTGACTAATTGTTCATCGCGGGCAGCCGCGAACATAGCGCAGGTGCCGCTAATCATCCAGGGGCGGCACTGGCGCCCGGGAGCCCGGAGACACGATCGCGATCGTGACAGTACCCCCCACTCAACGGGAGCCTCCTGGCGACCCACGATGACCGGGCTGGCACCGTCGGGCGGACGACCTGGAGGCAAGGCAGAGGCCGGGCCGGACCCTCCGGTGGACGACCAGGAGGCAGGACAGAGGCCGAGCCGGGACCCTCCGGTGGACGACCTAAAGGCAGGACGGAGGCCGAGCCGGGACCCTCCGGTGGACGACCTGGAGGCAGGACAGAGGCCGAGCCGGGACCCTCCAGTGGACGACCTGGAGGCAGGCCAGAGGCCGAGCCGGGACCCTCCGGTGGACGACCTGGAGGCAGGACAGAAGCCGAGCCGGGACCCTCCGTTGGACGACCTGGAGGCAGGACAGAAGCCGAGCCGGGACCCTCCGGTGGACGACTTGGAGGCAAGGCGGGGGACACCAGTGCCAACGGAGCGGGGACCGGGACCGGGGATGACTGCCACCTGGGAGCAGCGACCGGCAGGAGCTGCGGTGGTGCAGCCGGGACCGGGAGAGGCTGCGGCGTTGCAGCCGGGACCAGGGATGGCTGCCACCTGGCAGCAGGAACCGGCAGGAACTGCTGCGGTGCAGCCGGGACCGGGACTCGGGGTGGTTGGGACCAGGGAGCAGGGACTGGCGGGCGCTGCTGCGGTCCAGCCGGGACCGGGACTCGGGGTGGCTGGGACCTGGGAGCAGGGACTGGCGGGCGCTGCTGTGGTCCAGCCGGGACCGGGACTCGGGGTGGCTGGGACCAGGGAGCAGGGACTGGCGGGCGCTGCTGTGGTCCAGCCGGGACTGGGACTCGGGGTGGCTGGGACCTGGGAGCAGGGACTGGCGGGCGCTGCTGTGGTCCAGCCGGGACCGGGACTCGGAGTGGCTGGGACCTGGGAGCAGGGACTGGCGGAAGCTGCTGTGGTCCAGCCGAGACCGGGACTCGGGGTGGCTGGGACCAGGGAGCAGGGACTGGCGGGCGCTGCTGTGGTCCAGCCGGGACCGGGACTCGGGGTGGCTGGGACCTGAGAGCAGGGACTGGCGGGAGCTGCTGTGGTCCAGCCGGGACCGGGACTCGGGGTGGCTGGCACCTGGCAGCAGGGACTGGCGGGAGCTGCTGTGGTCCAGCCGGGACCGGGACTCAGGGTGGCTGGCACCTGGCAGCAGGGACTGGCAGGGGCTGCGGCGGTGCAACCAGGACCGGGACCCGGGATGGCTGTGACCCAGCAGCGGGAAAACAGAACTGCTGCGGTTCAGCCGGGACCGGGACCCGGGGTGGCTGCGACCTGGCAGCAGGGACTGGCGGGAGCTGCTGTGGTCCAGCCGGGACCGGGACTCAGGGTGGCTTGCACCTGGCAGCAGGGACTGGCAGGGGCTGCGGCGGTGCAACCAGGACCGGGACCCGGGATGGCTGTGACCCAGCAGCGGGAAAACAGAACTGCTGCAGTCCAGCCGGAACCGGGACCCGGGGCAGGGGCTGCGGCGGTGCAACCAGGACCGGGACCCGGGATGGCTGTGACCCAGCAGCGGGAAAACAGAACTGCTGCGGTTCAGCCGGGACCGGGACCCGGGGTGGCTGCGACCTGGCCGCAGGGACTGGTGGGAGCTGCTGTGGTCCAGCCGGGGCCCGGGACTCGGGACGGCTGGCACCTGGCAGCAGGGACTGGCAGGGGCTGCGGCGGTGCAACCAGGACCGGGACCCGGGATGGCTGTGACCCAGCAGCGGGAAAACAGAACTGCTGAGGTCCAGCCAGGACGTGGCGGGGGTTGCCTGCCCCGCTGCCTGCCCCTCCGCCGGTGAGCCCGCTGGACGCTCTGAGGACCCCCCAGGGCCAGGCGGGTTCCCTCGTAGCAATCCTGCGGTCCACCCGGGACTCGGGATGGCTGCAAGCCAGCCACGGGAGACCGAGGCTGCTGCAGTCCAACCCGGGACCCGGGACCCGGGAGCCCGGGGAACCTTGTACCTCGGCATCGGCTCACACCGGACGCTGAGGTACTCCCAGAGGCTGACATACTCTGGGTTGGAATCGGCCGAGTCAGTGTCTGGAGAGGACTCGAATTCAGAGTCTGAGTCTGTTGGGCCAAATTGTAGTCCGGTCATGATGTTTCGAGGACCCCCCAGGGCCAGGCGGGACCCCTCGTAGCTCGGTGCCGGTAGGAGCTCGACTGTAGGGCGCGACTGGATCTGGGCGATAATGTCCTGCCACTGACGGACTAACCCCAAGCCTGAGTCTGCTGGGTACATTCTGTCACGCCGTGGGGCAGGAGGACCCAAACGCAAGACTCAGGACTCGGGGTTATACAGTGCGGAGTGGTATTTATTCACCGTGATACAGGCAGGCAGACAGGTGAGGGACGGACAGGCAGGTAGGTAGGTAGGCAGGTGAGGAACCGACAGGCAGGTAGGCATCCATACGGGTAATACCTCGAATTAACAACAGGTACTGGGTGACTAAACAAGACTAAACAACATAACATTGACAATGGTCCGACCACAGTGAGTGGAAAGCCGGGGGCTTTATACTGTGAGTGATTGTTCATCGCGGGCAGCCGCGAACGTAGCGCAGGTGCCGCTAATCATCCAGGGGCGGCACTGGCGCCCAGGAGCCCGGAGACACAATCGCGATCGTGACAAGAGGTGAAATCTGAGAGGATAGATGACTGAAGAAAGAAAGACTTGCTTGTCTTTGTTCGACCAGGTCTTAACTCCTGCAGAAAAAACTCCCTTGTCTTTCTTCGACAGTCACAGGGTGTACGCCAGCGGAACTGTTTTTGAAACACCAGCTGCAAACTTGGTTCAGTATTTTCATAACAGACTGGGCTAAGATCATGGAGCCACAGCAGGCCAAACAGAAATCCTGCCATGACCGGCCCTCATCTGTCCAGTGGACCCTTCATGTCGGTGACCTGGTCCGAGTCAGAAACTTCAGTGAGGGCAAGGAGAAATAGAGTAGAGCTACAATGGTGAAGCGTCTGGGTCCAGTGACATGATTGATGACCTGATTAATGACGGTGTGAAAGAGCACACATACTTACTGTCATCCAAAGAAACCAGAGACTGTGCCAGTGCGTGCCATGAAATTGACCCAGCTCACTTCTTTGAGACAGATATCACAACTCCAATTGTGAACTCACCAGTGCTTACTGAAGGCATCGAGATGGATAAAAACACATCAAAACACCCACAACCACACACTGACAGAGTTTTGAAGAGGAGTTTCTTTACTAAAAGGTGAAGAGTGTTATGTACCTTCATGTGTTAAGCAGTAGTTGATTGCTCCCTAGTGGTGATCAGATACAACTGGTTTAAAGTATCCTGTGGTCTGCTCAGTTGAGTGTGGGTTCTCACAGTAAAATCCACAATTGACATAAGGTATTTTCTTCCTTCTTTTATTAATTATCATGGCTATAACAAGTATGTAAATGCAGAAGATGAGGCATCTGCAAACAGGGTGAGGAATTTCCTGGAAGTTTACCTCAGAATGGAACCACTATGTCTCACATTGTGCAAGGACAAACCTGGAAGAAAACAAGTAGAACAAAAGTAAATTATCCCTCTCACAGAAGACATAATTCAACTTCAAAAATGTTTGAAGACCATGGAAGAAAATCCTAAAGCATACAGCATGCGAAGTGAAGTCATCCTCTCACAAATTATACCGAGAGGTGTAAAGGGGAGGAGATAAAATGCTACTTGAAACATCTGAGAGAAAACTCCACCTCGGTTTTGTATAGAGCCCTTAGCTCTTCGAACAAAATCTATTTTATATAAACAAATTGCCTACGTTTTCCTATCTTATTTTCGGAATCAACATCATCATCTGAATCATTTTTCATGTCCAATTGTTTTTTTCCCTTTAATTATCTCAGCACAAATGCTGGTGTGTAAACAGCATCAAATCCAAATTCTGCCTTTGTACCTTTCTACCTTTCTTGGATTGTATTTGTTCCATTGCCCTTTTTGTCCACTTCAAATTCTTTGCATGTTTTTCTGTTTTCCATTTTTGCTTCAACTCTGCAGGCATCGCTAATGCTAATAGTCACTTGTGGGCAGCGTGGGGTGTGGTGCTTTGTCGTTGTTGTTGGCAGTAATGTTAAACTTGTAAGCAGCTCACCAAGGAGTGCTCTGCAGTAGTCTTAGTGCAAGTGTGAATAATAGCCATCAAGCTCACTGAACTTGGGATTACCAGGGAAAGGGGACGTGTTCCGGCCCCAGCCAGATAAGAGGCTCACCAACTGACTGGGCCAATACATTCTCTATAGAGCTATGAATTAGACGGGGAAGAGAGGAGAGAAAGAGAGTTATTTTTTTCTTCCAACAGCTATTGTGTTCATATAGCTGTTGTTTCCTCTTCTTTCTTCTTCTGATCTTGCTTTCTCCCTTGTTCATCTCCTTCCCTCATTCGTTGCTATCCCTCCATAATTCCTTTAATACATTCCGTCCTTTATTCCAACACTGTTTTTGTCTTGTATTTTAGACAGAGAATTAGGAGGGTATAGAGGCAGCAGCACAACGAGACAGATTGGAAATCAGGGCATGTTTAAAAGTGCAAGGGAGCGCAAGGGAGAGTGAGTGAGAGTGATGAGATGACAGTGATTAAATCATCAGCAGTAGCTGAAGCGTCAGGCTGTTAAGTAATTCTCTCCTTGGTTAATTAATTAATTAATTAATTAATGAATTCACTCTCCTACACTTTTATGGCTGTGGCTTAATGCTGTGTGTGTGTGTGTGTGTGTGTGTGTGTGTGTGTGTGTGTGTGTGTGTGTGTGTGTGTGTGTGTGTGTGTGTGTGTGTGTGTGTGAGAGGAAAGGAAAGGAACAGACCTGTTGATATAATCATGGGTCAGTGTGGGTCACTCACCACACCGCCGGATGTTTCTGCTCAAGAGCACATATAGTTCCTGTGCTGTTTCTACCCCTTCCAAGCCTTCCTTTGTGCCTCCTTAAGCAAGATGCCTGAGCCTTGCCTGAAGACATCCCAGTAGAGAGTGAGAAGGACAAACCGGAGGAAGGTGGAGAGCACAGAACAGAACACATCCGTTTAATCTACCAAATAAACAGATTATTCTCCCAACCTTTATATGAAACGTTATAATGAAGTTGATAGTAAGTAGTGTGCTAGCGCACCCCAGAGGTGGGCAAGCACACTAACTTGCCTCTACACTGCACCCCAAAACCTTGCCTTTTTCATATCCTATCATGTGAAAAAATATATTTTTGGATTGAAAATGGTCTGAAGCACCGTCTTAATCACCAAAATGAAAAAACTAGCAGAAGACAGCATATGAAAAAAATCTGAAACAAAACAGCTAAACAAACAAGATGCTGAGAATACAGGAAGGGGTGAGAGGTATCTTCATTTTTTTTTCACATCTTCACTTCATCTGTTCACAGGAACACAAAGACACCAAGCAGTTCATCAGAATCCCACTGAACATGGGAGGACTGCTCCTTCTGTACAGCCTGACGGAGGAGTTCTCATTCTCTCCAGCCTGATGGAGGAGTACTCCTTCTATACGGCCTGATGGAGGAGTTCTCCTTCTGTCCTCTATTTAGGAATTTATGAGACACACATGTCCCCCTCTCACAAACGCACACATCCACACTCACATACACCGACACCTTCACACACACATATACATATACATACACATACACACTTCTAGCAAACTTCTTCTTGAGTTGTGTAAGGCAATGTCACCTCAAACCTGTATAGGCCTACAGTAGGTTACCTAAGTCCTAAATCCTTCACCACATACCATTTTTATTTGAGAAAACTCCCCTGTTGGAATAAGCATGTGAAAGAAAAGCAGACGTTTCTATTTGCAGAGTTGACATGAGGTTAAATTAATCTGGAGTGTGGAGAGAGGAACCACTGAAGTTGAGATGTAAATGACATTAATCTCGCCTGCGCCCAAACTGTATGGTTTACACCATTTAAGGATTATTGGGCACTATTTTGATATCCTCACTGCTGCTATACTGCTTAGATTTTATGATTAATTTAAGTATGCTAATACTCAGTTTGTCGTCGAAAGCATTTAGATGTGAACACACATATATCTTATTGAGAAAGAGACAGTATTTCTGTACAAACTTTATTTTCAATTTCATTTTCATTCATTCATCCAATAGAGATGGTTGCCACATACAAGTTATTTATGCAAATGGTACGTCATGGGTGACATGACATCCTAAACCCAAAGCACACACAGATGCAAATTAATTTGTAGGAATTTTCGCATGCAAAATAGACATGAGCCCCATAAGAATCATGTAAACAAATACAGCCACGGTCCATGTTCTTTACTTCATTGAAGCAATATGATTCTATATTATTTTTGGTTCGTGCTACAAATGTTAACTGAAATTCGTACTCTGTGTTTTGAGCTTAAAGGTAGTCTGTGTGTTCCGGCTCGCCCGCCCTCGCCTCCACGTCCGTCCCTTTCCCCTCCCGCTACACGCCCTCGCACTCCTCTACGCGCCGCCGTGGACCGGGCATACGGTGTTCCTACTCTCCAGAGTTCCCCCCGGCTACCAGGCACTCACGTCCCCCATCCCCCGCCGGCCCTGTCCTCTCGGCAGGCTCCTCCCACTCCTCTCACCTCTCGGAGTCGGACATTCCCGGCACGTCGTCGCAGGCGCAACGGCGGAGCAGCGATGACGCTGCATACAGCGTGACTCTCCGCACCGGCGCCCCATTCCCAATCACCGCTCGCCCTACAAGAACCTGGCCTGCACTCCACTCAGCGCCAGATCATTCCCTAAGCTACAGGTGGTAACGTACAGTGCATCCGGAAAGTATTCACAGCGCGTCACTTTTTCCACATTTTGTTATGTTACAGCCTTATTACAAAAAAAAAATGTTCTCAAAATTCTACACACAACACCACATAATGACAACATGAAAACAATATTTTTGAAATGTTTGCAAATGTATTAAAAAAAAGCAACTAAGAAATCACATGTACATAAGTATTCACAGCCTTTGCTCAATACTTTGTTGATGCACCTTTGGCAGCAATTACAGCCTCAAGTCTTTTTGAATATGATGCCACAAGCTTGGCACACCTATCTTTGGGCAGTTTTGCCCATTCCTCTTTGCAGCACCTCTCAAGCTCTATCAGGTTGGATGGGAAGCGTCGGTGCACAGCCATTTTCAGATCTCTCCGGAGATGTTCAATCGGATTCAAGTCTCTGGCTGGGCCACTCAAGGACATTCAGAGTTGTCCTGAAGCCACTCCTTTGATATCTTGGCTGTGTGCTTCGGGTCATTGTCCTGCTGAAAGATGAACCGTCGCCCCAGTCTGAGGTCCAGAGCGCTCTGGAACAGGTTTTCATCCAGGATGTCTCTGTACATTGCTGCATTCATCTTTCCCTCTATCCTGACTAGTCTCCCAGTTCCTGCTGCTGAAAAACATCCCCACAGCATGATGCTGCCATCACCATGCTTCACTGTAGGGATGGTATTGGCCTGGTGATGAGCGGTGCCTGGTTTCCTCCAGACATGACGCTTGGCATTCACGCCAAAGAGTTCAATCTTTGTCTCATCCGACCAGAGAATTTTGTTTCTCATGGTCTGAGAGTCCTTCAGGTGCATTTTGGCAAACTCCAGGCGGGCTGCCATGTGCCTTTTACTAAGGAGTGGCTTCCGTCTGGCCACTCTACCATACAGGCCTGATTGGTGGATTGCTGCAGAGATGGTTGTCCTTCTGGAAGGTTCTCCTCTCTCCACAGAGGAACGCTGGAGCTCTGACAGAGTGACCATCGGGTTCTTGGTCACCTCCCTGACTAAGGCCCTTCTCCCCCTATCGCTCAGTTTAGACGGCCGGCCAGCTCTAGGAAGAGTCCTGGTGGTTCCAAACTTCTTCCATTTACGGATGATGGAGGCCACTATGCTCATTGGGACCTTCAAAGCAGCAGAAATTTTTCTGTACCCGTCTCCAGATTTGTGCCTCGAGACAATCCTGTCTCGGAGGTCTACAGACAATTCCTTTGACTTCATGCTTGGTTTGTGCTGACATACACTGTCAACTGTGGGACCATATATAGACAGGTGTGTGCCTTTCCAAATCATGTCCAATCAACTGAATTTACCACAGGTGGACTCCAATTAAGCTGTAGAAACATCTCAAGGATGATCAGTGGAAACAGGATGCGCCTGAGCTCAATTTTGAGCTTCATGACAAAGGCTGTGAATACTTATGTACATGTGATTTCTTAGTTTTTTATTTTTAATAAATTTGCAAACATTTCAAAAAAACTTTTTTCATGTTGTCATTATGGGGTGTTGTGTGTAGAATTTTGAGGGAAAAAATGAATTTATTCCATTTTGGAATAAGGCTGTAACATAACAAAATGTGGAAAAAGTGACGCGCTGTGAATACTTTCCGGATGCACTGTATCTCCCGTATCACACACTGTAGTAGTTATCTCTCGCCAAATTAACTTCTCGCAGTTGTTGCGCCAAGCCCTTTTTGCGTCACCCGGGATCTCTATCCCTCACCCCCCTTCTCCTTCTCATCCCTCCAGAATCCCGGACCCCCCTGCTGAGTTCGAGCCAACCCACAGCGCCCTTCCCCCCCCGGATCCCATTATTTATGTGGCATCCTTTGTGGCAAATCCTTTGTTGAATTAAACCGCCCTTTGGGCTTGAACCTCAACCTAAGCCTCCTCCATTTGCTGTGCGCCTGGGTCTCACCTCAATCCCCCCTCCTCCCTAACACTGTGTAAGAATCAGAAATTCCTTCTCATGACTGACCCCTTTGTTTGTAAGTTAACTGCAGCCGGCTCGCACATTCAGAGCACTGGAAATACAAACTAACGATAAAATACAAATTAATAATCACCGGTGGATATTCATGAAAGACAAGAAGCAAGCCTTCCTAAAGAAAGATACATCACAAATTCAATGTAATCATAAGTTGCTCACGCTGCTGCATTCTGGTAGACGTTACTGGAGCATCCAGACACAGACTACTAGACTCAAAAACAGTTTTTTCCCCAGGCCATCAGGCTTCTCAACCAGCAACACCAATCTCATTGATCATATTGATCACTTTACATGTACATTTATAACATTGATAATATTTATATTACTCAACTACTTCTGGATACATACAGTATATATCATATTCCCTATGCTAGATTTAAATACTCTGGATACATATGCTTGAGATTCTCTTACCTTATGTATATTTCCGCGATTACATGCCATATGCCATATTTCTGCTACTGCTGCCCTCACTTGTGCATCTGCCTTTACTTACTTGTACATTTATAACAATAAATATTCAATACTTCTGGATTCAACATTATATTTTATATTTGTAATCATTATTATTTATATTGTGTTAATGTATTATGTATACTGTGCTGCTTTGACTTTGACTTGGAAGTAATTTTTTTCAATGTGAGTAGCTGAGTCTTAAATTTATCAAGCAGTGAAACAGCGACCCTCTATGGTTCACAGGCAGACCCACAGTATAATTTAATGACTAAGGGAAGCCAGTGGGAACCAGTTGCCCTTAAAATAAAATAAGGGCAACTATATACGGCAGCCTCATCTCCGTGTACACGAATAGACAACCACGTCTTCGCTAGGCTCATGAACCACCCTTGCCGAAGCAAGCACTTCTACAGCGTGCTAACGAAGTAGCTTCTTCACCACGGCTTCGGCCACGGCTTAATCTGCTCCTCTTCAGATCGTGGTCTTTCCTCTTCGCGCAAACGCAAGCAACTCAGACTGCACTAACTGACACAACCACCGCGACTACTGCAAACAGGAACAGAGGAAGCGACTGAACAGGCACTCCGCACAGCCGCCAGATTACATCGCCATCTTTTCTCTCCTCTGCCTCGTTCAAGACGCACGGCATGCCGTCTCACCCTTTTCCCAGCCGCTGATTGGCCGAGGCTTTGACATGCGCGTAGTACAGTAGATGATAGCTGATTAGCGCAGAGCTGTGCACTACGTTTTGATTTAGAATCATTGGCATTATCTTGCTTTTAGCTAACTAACATTAATGAGAACACCCATTGAGTTATTTGCCAGGACATGGTTCTCCCTCCACCCACAGAGCCGGGAACAAAACTTGACCTTGTCTTCACAAGGTCCTGTGCCACTTCGGCACTCTCTGTTACTCCCCTCCCTGTGTCTGACCACCATTTTGTTGCTTTCTCCCTCCCCCTAAAATCTCCCACCTCCCTACCTACTACGCCTCACATCGTCACCTCCCGTAGAAACCTGAAAACCCTCTCTCCCTCTACTCTCTCTGCAACTGTCCTCTCCTCACTACCTCCCCCCCAACAATTCTCCCTCTTGTCAGTAGAGGAAGCCTCCTCCACTCTGACTTCCTCTCTCTCCTCCTCCTTCGACTTATTCTGTCCACTTACCTCCAGACCAGCACAAGCCTCTCCTCCACCTCCCTGGCTGTCCGAAATTCTGCAGGCTCATAGAACAGAGCTGCGGGCAGCTGAGAGAAAATTGAAGAAATCTGACTCTGCTGATGATCTCTCTCACTACCTCCACCTCCTCTCATGTTTCACCTCTACTGTGTCAGCAGCCAAATCCACCTTCTACCATACAAAGAGGTGTGGGGAAGGGGCACATAGATAGACTAACTTATCAGAGTAGGGATGCAAGAAATAACGGATAATTCAACTCCTGAAAAATCGGTACGAAAGGTGTTTTCTCAGAGCTGTGTGCCATGGATTTAATGCACCACCACAGTAGTAGTGGCTGTCTATGTTGAGCCGCCACCAATTAATCAATAGCCTAGATGGGGAACACTTGAGTGTTCATTCTGAAAGTGTCATCTAAATGTTTGAGTTGAGTGAAACGAAACGGTGCACAACGTAGAACACTTTGCTGCTACAAGATAACATCTCAAGTGTCTCTTTGGTCATCGGTTCTTGGGTGTACTGGAGCAAGCAAAGGAGAGCGATCTGTATCGAGCATACCTGGTAACAGATAATAGGAGTCCTCTCTCAATACATTACACAGTGTGTGTACTTTTGGTGGTAGTAACGCACTAGGAATAAATAATATGTCCTCTCAAGAGCTCACACCCGACGCTGCACGAGGAAATCAAAGGACAGACGTACGGGTACATATATGCATGCATACAGACATGCATACTGTATGCATGTCTGTATGTATGTACAGTATGTATGCATTAGTCAGACCCTACGTCCCAGCTCGAGCGCTCCACTCAACAACTTCGGCTAGACGACTGGTACCACCTTCTCTAAGAACAGGCAAACATCGCTCTGCCAAGTCCCAGCTCTTCTCTGTTCTGACCCCCCCACCTTCCTCTCTCCTAACACTAGCACTAACTTGCATGTTTGTACATCATTCTTAACAGTATTTAGCATTGTTTAGCATGTTGTATGTTTTAGATGTTGGTAATGCACTCAGAATGGCACTTCTGCTCTTGTCGACTTGTTGGCAAATTCCTCCCTCTTGGGCTGACACTTGAAGACATGGAACTTCTTGTGCTTTATCAAACCAGCTATAACTGTCAGGTCATACCTAGAAAGGAATGATTCAGAAACTTGTTCTATTAGCCTTGCAATTATGAATGCTTGAAACCTGCTGAATGCGTGAAACCTGCTGTATTCTTCTCTTTATTGCTGTCTCTTTCTCCAAATGTACTCATTGTCGCTTTGCATAAAAGTGCCTGCCAAATGCCCTCAATATAAATGTAAATGTTATCTATGCATGTCTGTATGGATGGCATACAGACATACAGACCTGCATACATATAGACATGCATACATACAGGCATACAAACATACATGAATACAGACATACAGTACATACAGAGACTCCTGTAATTATAGACTAGTGTGTGTGTGTGTGTGTGTGTGCGTGGGTGTGTGAGAATGCACATGCGTGTGCGCGCCGCCGCCTCCCTAACAACAATGCTCATGACACTCATTCAGGCCTGGGCTGTGGCTTTTCCCCAGAGGAGAACATCGTCATGTCACCGAAGTCGAACTGCAATCATAAGCCACGATCGGCATTTCTAAGGGAACATATCGTCATCAGCAGCACAAAGCTGAGAAAACGGGTTCGTAGTTCAGAATACTTCAATCAAGGACACGGAAAGCCCATCACTCACACACAGTCAATTAAGGCGCCGCTGAGATATGTACGAGCACCTACTATGGAGATCGCTCGTCGTCACTCCAGCCACGTACGGCCCTATCTCACGATATCTCACCTCCTTAGAACAACAACCTTCAATGCTCAAGATTCCAGGAGATCAAACCAGCATCTAACTTTTACTCATGGCTTATTATGAAAGGCGAGAGTAGAGCACTCCGACGTGGAAAGTAGCTTACGTCCCTATGCTCCCTGCGAGACCCGCTATAGGTCGTTTTAGCAGTAGCACGAAGTACATGTCCATGCATAAACATAAAACTTCTTAACACATTACACCTCCTAGGACATATGCTCTTTCAGTTAATTTAGACCCCTTTAGAAAGTATTGTTGTACATATGAATAACAATGCCGACATAGTCGCAGTAGCAGAGTCCCTTCGCGACAGCAGAAGCTCTTCCCTCTCATCCGTGCTCATCCTCCTTGACTTGTCTGCCGCTTTCGACACAGTGAACCACCAGGTTCTCCTCTCCACCCTGGCAGAGCTTGGCATTGCTGGAACTGTGTTATCCTGGTTCACTTCCTACCTGACAGATCGCACGTATCAGGTCACATGGAATGGCTCCCTGTCCAGACCCTGCACCCTTGACACCGGAGTACCCCAAGGCTCAGTACTGGGACCCCCTCTGTTTTCTTGATACACTAGATCTCAAGGCTCTGTAATCACATCCCACGACTTCTCCTACCACTGCTATGCAGATTACACTCAACTGTTTCTTTCCTTCCCCCCCTCAGACACCCACATCGCAACACGCATCTCAAAATGCCTGGCCGACATCAGCAGATGGACGACCGCCAACCACCTGAAGCTCAACCTTGACAAGACTGAGCTTCTCTTCATACCGGGGAAAGACTGTCCTCAGATGGACCTACTTGTCACCATCGAGGACATTGAAGTCTCCCTACTTACCTCCAAACGTTAGTCAGACCCTATGCCCCAGCCCGAGCGCTCCGGTCTACATCTTCCGCCAAACGACTGGTACCACCTTCACTAAAAGTAGCCAAACATCGCTCTTCCAAGTCCCAACTCTTCACAGTTTTGGCTCAGCAGTGGTGGAATGAGCTCCTGGCTCATGTCAGGACGGCCAGTCACTCGCCAGCTTCCGCAGGAGACTCAAGACCCACCTGTTCAGAGCTCACCTGGACTCTGCAAAACATTGCCACTATGCAACCACTTAAATGTTTTAGCCATTTCTGCTACAAATAAGCCCATACACTACTACAATACAGCGATGTGGGAATGTAAACAGGGAGTTCAGGAAAAAGGTGAATATCAAGTTGTTCGTTGCCATTATCTAAACCAATGAGATGATTGAAAGAAGATGAAATTGCATCTGTGGGCGGAGTTATCTCGGAGCTAACCTGCCAGATAGCAGGTTTGCTCCAGGTTAGGCTCACAGCATGAGTCGCCACGTTAACTGAACTGAGATCAGTCTGAGCTTGGTATCTGAAATCCAAAATTCCGCCTTTCCCGGAATTCTGACTTATCGTGTTAACCAGGAAATCCAGCTCCTTGAAATAGGGCCCTGCTCTGTCTAGTCTAGTTTTCATACTCTGCAATAACTATCAATTTACCAACAATTGCCTGTTGTCATATTCATTGGAGGAGCCCCAGAAAAGTAACTTTATGTGGCGTGTATCAAGAGACATTGCTACAATAGTGTACTATATTGTGTTCACTATATAGGCAATAGGGAATGAGTTAACAAATGATGAGTGATAGAGTGATATGACAGAAAGACAGACAGGAATAGAAGGGGACACACTTTCTGAGATGCAGCCAGGCTCATAGAGATAGGAAGCAAGAGGAACGAAGGGAAGAAGACAATCCACAAAGGGAAATCAGCAGCAAAGACAAGAAGAAAAGCAATCATGTGTCTCCTGGCTGGAGACATGATCACAGAGCAAGATGAAAGAAGCAGGAAGAAGAGATGGAAATGGGCTGTTCAGAAGGAAGAAGGCAGGTGGGAAATTGGGGCTTTTTGTGCATCTTCACCCACACACACATACACACACACACACGCACATGCACCCACTCACATGCACACGCACACGCACACACACACACACACACACACACACACACACACACACACACACACACACACACACACACACACACACACACACAGAAGATGCATTTGTAAGACGTGCTTGTATGCATTCATATACTAATGTGCAGACACACACACACACACACACACACACAGAAAGCGCAGGTCTTTGATAAGTGCGGACGCCTACTTAACTGCTTGACTTTCATTTCTGATGCTTTGGACGCCAGGCACCGGGCCCGCCTTCTTGATCTTCCCCCACGGTGTTAAATATTGTATGTGCATTCATATTTAACAGCGCCAAACCCTCCGCGAACAAGACGGAGAGCCAGATAATACATGCGGCCAGGATCTTCTTGAACTGTAATTGCCCAGAGTTAATCTCTCTCTCTTTCTCACTCTCTCCCTCTCTCTCCCCTGCCAGCTTTCCTGTTTATGTATTGTGGCCTTTTGTTTTATGTGTCAATGTGTGGAAGCTGTTAAGTCCTGTGTTTCTGTAAATCTCTCTCTCTCTCTCTCTCTCTCTCTCTCTCTCTCTCTCTCTCTCTCTCTCTCTCTCTCTCTCGCTCTCTTTCTCTCTCACACTTTCTCTCTCGCACTTTCTCTCTCTCTCCCTTATATTACTTTCAGACAGCAGTTCAACTGTTCTGCCACTATAGAATGCTGCACTTTGTGGTTCACCGTTGAGGGTGTTTTCGTTTTACTGTGCACTGTAGATCCCTTTTTCCAACTTATGTTTTGATTTAATGTCAAACATGTGTGTCTAATCCCCTTATGTAGTTCCCAAAAAAAAGTTCCAGAAGGTGGAAGAGAAGAAAGTAGATAAGGGGAAAATAAATTGGGGTGGCAGAGGAATGCAGGGAACAGTCAGAAATATAGATTAAGAATGCTGACAAATCTGCAACGAGAGAGCCAGTGCATCAGGAGAAACAGGGATCATGATTAAACTGAGAGTGGGCTCAGGGAGAAGAATGCCTTTGGGATGCGACTGGGGATATTGGTTTAAATTAATTGGTTGCCGGGGGCAACACTTCCTATTTAAACACAAGTGATGTTTTGGGCCATTAAACATATGCATTAGAGACCTCTGACACTTAAAAAAGGTATTTCCATTTACACGTATAATACCATATTCTATGATTTCTTAGGATGCAAAATATGACAACAAAACTAATTAAATTAAATTAAATCATTTGATAATACATTCAAATCTATATGCTTTTCTTTGCCAAAGCAAGTCCCTAGACCTGCAAACAACTTTTTTTGTGTCTACTGACTAGAGATGCACCGAATACCAATACATTATTCGGGTAAACACAGATACTGCGATGTAAACAGATCATTATTTGACTCGAATATGCGGGTCATTATTCTGAAAAAAAAGCTCCATGACTGACTGTGGATTAACCACTGTTTATTCAATCCATTCATATCATTGTGGATGGCTATAAGATACAAATATCCATTCTGTTTGCAGCATCATACTTGGATTTCACTTATGCCTAATTCACACTATGTCACCAACAAGTTTTTGGAAGTAAGACAAAATGTGCCCAATATAATGTGACTTCCGTTATATTCCACACCCACTTCTGGCTTTCCATCCAAATACAGATACAGATGGATCATTTTGTAGGTTGAACAGATACAGATACAGATACAGATAATGACCTCTGCTACTGACTGCAGAAACCAACATCATTATGAGTGGGGAATTCTGAATATATATATAAGACAATAAATTAATTAATGATACCCTTCTGATTAATATTAACTGGGCCCATTACCACTCCACCACTCACTTAAGAAACAAAATGATAGCAATGCACAGTCCATTTGAAAGCAAGAGTAACAGAGTAATTATCACCACATTTTGATGGTGCTGCGCTGACACATATAGAGCCTGAATGCATTGCATATTAATCTCTAATCTGGGGCACTAGTTTCCTCGCGTGGTTGTTTTATGTTTTAATTATGATGTGGAAAACACGATGGAGATACGGATTAATTCATAATGTCCCTGGTTCCTTCAAAAGTTCCCCCTAAAGACCCCCAAAAATAATACACACAGAGCCAATTATATGCACACCCTGGTTCACAAGATGTACATCATATTTAGGCTTGCTTTAGACTGTTACCCTCTTCTGCATGTATAAACCCATGGAAATGTGTTAGGACAGGATGTGTTAAGGCAGGATAATGTTTAGAATAATAAAACCAAAACCCATGAAACCGCACAATACACGCCAGACAGAAATTGCTTGATTTCATTACATTTGTATTTGCATTTGTATTTGCATAGGATGTCACAGGCCACATCTGACATAGGGCTTGCACGACTACTGATTTTTTGAAGTCGACCTTTTTCTATCAATGAAGTCGAAAAACATTGAACTGAAAATTAATTCCTGCACGGGTCTGATTTTCAAGACCCGCTCCCGCCCCACACCTGCGACGTGCAGAACCCGCCGGTGGGCAAAAAAACTGACAGATGGGCCGGGCCATTAGTAGATGAGGTGAAAAATGAGCTAGCATAAAGTATAAAATATATGTGAAATCTATTTCCCTATTAATCAATTAAAAAAAATGGTAGCCAAAGCACTTTAGTGTATGGCCAGCAGAGACCAAAGCGATTGACTTGACATTAGAAAAGGCCCGCTGTATTTGCGATGCACCATCTAGTGCAGGGGTATTCAATTACATTTCAAAGAGGTCCAGTTAAAGAAAATGTCCTGAAGCAAAGGTCTGCAGCATCATAATGTCTAACTTGCGTTATGATGCCATATACTGTATATTGAAGTAGCCTAGTAATCGTATCAACATCTATAGGCTGCCACTATGTAGTTAAATCAAATAAATGAAGTACAATTCAATAATATAACAATATTTATTGAACCAGAGGGATTATAAATAATATGTGCTCTAATAATAAATAAATGTTATTTTCTTTCTTCTTCTCATTGAAGAACCTTCCATACTACTAACAGCTGAGCATCGTCAGACGCATCAGTCATCTGCATCTAAACCTATGCATGGTGCCTTATGAATGGCTTCATCCAGCTGGGCACACCCTGGGTTAATATTTCAGTTTTCTTTGTAGCTGGTGATGCTGATATAGGTATTTCCTTGATTTTAGCACAAAACTCTTCTTTTTGTTTCCCCTCAAATAAGGTTTCAGCTACTGCACTCCTTAACAACCCTTTCGTCCGTAAATGTTTTTTTTATGTTGACCCAAAATCCAAGCAACTCTAAGGGAAAATTCATTAACACATTGTTGGGCAGTGAATGAATGTGTTAGGATTCTGGTGGATCGATCATACTGGGCTCTCAAATTGTTTATTTTCTGCATCCTCAGTTCTGATTTTATGAAAAGACTTATGTTTTGTCTCATAGTTGCGCTTCACATTGCCGCTTTTAATAATAGCCACAGTCTCTCGACAGATGAGACATACGGGTTTTGAACTGTCCGCGGGAAGAATGAACATGTACATGTCTGTCCAACCTTCATTAAAGGCTCTGTTCTCACTGTCTACCTTTCTCTTTTTAGAGCGCACTATACTCCAACTGTTTGTGTCTTTTTGTCTTGAAATGATCCATCCATCCATTTACGTCCGCTTATCCGGGGCCCGGGTCGCGGTGGCAGCCGTCTAAGCAGGGCCCCCCAGGCTTCCTTCTCCCCAGCCACGCTCTCTAGTTCCTCCTGGGGGATCCCGAGGTGTTCCCAGGCCAGACGAGATATATAATCTCTCCAGCGGGTTCTGGGTCTGCCCCGGGGTCTCCTCCCAGTTGGACGTGCCCGGAAAACCTCCAAAGGGAGGCGCCCGGGGGGCATCCTAATCAGATGCCCGAACCACCCCAGCTGACTCCTTTCGATGCGGAGGAGCAGCGGCTCTACTCCGAGCTCCCTCCGGATGTCTGAGCTCCTCACCCTATGTCTAAGGCTGAGCCCAGCCACCCTGCGGAGGAAACTCATTTCGGCCGCTTGTATCCGCGATCTCATTCTTTCGGTCACTACCCAAAGCTCGTGACCATAGGTGAGGGTTGGAACGTAGATGGACCAGTAAATCGAAGCTTCGCCTTCCTGCTCAGCTCCCTCTTCACCACAACGGACCGGTACAGCGCCCGCATCACTGCAGACGCTGCACCAATCCGTCTGTCCATCTCCCGCTCCATTTTGCCCTCACTCGTGAACAAGACCCCGAGATACTTGAACTCCTTCGCTTGGGGCAGCAACTCACTCCCAACCCGGAGGGAACACTCCACCGTTTTCCGGCAGAGAACCATGGCCTCAGACTTGGAGGTGCTGACTCTCATCCCGACCGCTTCACACTCGGCTGCAAACCGCCCCAGTGCATGCTGGAGGTCACGGTCTGATGTAGCCAACAGAACCACATCATCTGCAAAGAGCAGAGATGCAATTCTGAGGTCCCCAAACCGGACACTCTCCTCACCTCGGCTGCGCCTTGAGATTCTGTCCATGAAGATCACGAACAGAACCGGTGACAAGGGGCAACCTTGGCGGAGTCCAACACCCACTGAGAACATGCTTGACTTTGTGCCGAGAATACGGACGCAGCTCGCACTTTGTTCGTACAGGGACCGAATGGCACGTACCAACGGCCCGGTACCCCATACTCCCGTAGTACCCCCCACAGGATTCCCCGGGGGACACGGTCATAGGCCTTCTCCAAGTCCACAAAGCACATGTAGATGGGCAAACTCCCATGCCCCCCAACAACCCTGCGAGGGTAAAGAGCTGGTCCACTTTTCCACGGCCAGGACGGAATCTGCATTGTTCCTCCTGAAGCTGAGGTTCGACAATCGGCCGGAGCCTCCTCTCCAGCACCCTGGAATAAACTTTCCCGGGGAGGCTGAGCAGTGTGATACCCCGATAGTTGGAGCACACCCTCCGGTCCCCTTTTTGAAAATGGGGACCACCACCCCGGTCTGCCATTCCACAGGTACTGTCCCCGACCTCCACGCTACATTGACTAGGCGTGTCAGCCACGACAGCCCGACAATGTCCAGAGCCTTCAGCATCTCAGGGCGAATCTCATCCACACCTGGCGCCTTGCCACTGAAGAGCTTTTTGACTACTTCAGTGACCTCTACCAAGGATATGGGTGAGACCTCCCTCGAGTCTTCAGACTCTACCTCTTCCACAGAGGACGCACTGGTCGGATTCAGGAGCTCCTCAAAGTGTTCTTTCCACCGCCCAACAATAGCCTCAGTCTGGGTCAGCAGTTCTCCTCCCCGACTGAGCACAGCCTGAGCCAAGCCCTGCTTTCCCTTCCTGAGTCGCCGGACAGTTTGCCAGAACTTCCTTGAGGCCAACCGAAAGTCCTGCTCCATGGCATCCCCGAACTCCTCCCACACCCGGGTTTTTGCTTCAGCAACCGCTGAAGCTGCGGTCCTTTTGGCCTCCCGGTACCTGTCTGCTGTTTCAGGAGACCCCTGGGCCAACCAGGCCCGAAAGGCCTCCTTCTTCAGCCTGACGGCTTCCTTCACAACTGGTGTCCACCAACGGGTTCTTGGGTTGCCGCCACGACAGGCACCGACAGCCTTTTGACCACAGCTCCGGGCTGCAGCCTCTACAATGGAGGCTCTGAACATGGCCCACTCAGGTTCCATGTCCCCAACCTCCCCCAGGATGCACGAGAAGTTCTTCCGGAGGTGGGAGTTAAAGACCCTACGGACAGGGGTGCTGCCGCGGGTGCTGCCCTCCCCCCTCCCCGTCCTAAAGCACTCACAGGCGGCCCAGTCGTGTCCTCGCGCAGCAGTCCCTCCCAGCTGCAGTCAGAGCACGAGATGTCACCCCTCCGCGTCCAGACTGTAAATGAATCGCGCGAAGCCGCTGCTGCCTGATCAGGGTAGGATGTAAATGTAATATAAAAAATTAAATACATTTAAAAAGAAATTGAATGACTCAAGTAACTCTCGGCCAGAGTGTCTCTCTTTTGGGTCAGTGTTGCCGCGTCCCAAGCCCAACGTCATGAAAGAAATCCAACTAATCGACTGCAATCATGTAACCTGGGTTTTCAGTTTATCTGATTACTGAAGCTGCATGGTAAACACAGTCAAAATCAGATTTATTACCATTACCTGATTATTCCCAGTTATCAGATTATTGTGCTACATGCTAAAACATACTGTCTGCTTGCAGGTCCACTGTCGTCATAAGGATCGCCATTTTCATGCGACTGAATTTTTGCCGCTGTTTTTGTGCATAGGCCATCAGGTAGGTTCATCCATCCATCCATTTGCGTCCACTTATCCGGGGTCGGGTCGCGGTGGCAGCCGGCTAAGCAGGGCCCCCCAGGCTTCCTTCTCCCCAGCCATGCTCTCTAGTTCCTCCTGGGGGATCCCGAGGCGTTCCCAGGCCAGATGAGATATATAATCCCTCCAGCGGGTTCTGGGTCTGCCCCGGGGTCTCCTCCCAGGTGGACGTGCCCGGAAAACCTCTAAAGGGAGGCGCCCGGGGGACATCCTAATCAGATGCCCGAACCACCTCAGCTGACTCCTTTCAGAGGAGCAGCGGCTCTACTCCGAGCTCCCTCCGGATGTCTGAGCTCCTCACCCTATCTCTAAGGCTGAGCCCAGCCATCCTGCGGAGGAAACTCATTTCGGCCGCTTGTATCCGCGATCTCATTCTTTCGGTCACTACCCAAAGCTCGTGACCATAGGTGAGGGTTGGAACGTAGATGGACCTGTAAATCGAAAGCTTCGCCTTCCGGCTCAGCTCCCTCTTCACCACAACGGACCGGTACAGCGCCCGCATCACTGCAGACGCTGCACCAATCCGTCTGTCCATCTCCCGCTCCATTTTGCCCTCACTCGTGAACAAGACCCCGAGATACTTGAACTCCTTCGCTTGAGGCAGCAACTCACTCCCAACCCGGAGGGAGGGAACACTTCACCGTTTTCCGGCAGAGAACCATGGCCTCAGACTTGGAGGTGCTGACTCTCATCCCGACCGCTTCACACTCGGCTGCAAACCGCCCCAGTGCATGCTGGAGGTCACGGTCTGATGTAGCCAACAGAACCACATCATCTGCAAAGAGCAGAGATGCAATTCTGAGGTCCCCAAACCGGACACTCTCCTCACCTCGGCTGCGCCTTGAGATTCTGTCCATGAAGATCACGAACAGAATCGGTGACAAGGGACAACCTTGGCGGAGTCCAACACCCACTGAGAACGTGCTTGACTTTGTGCCGAGAATACGGACGCAGCTCGCACTTTGTTCGTACAAGGACCGAATGGCACGTACCAACGGCCCCGGTACCCCATACTCCCGTAGTACCCCCCACAGGATTCCCTGGGGGACACGGTCATAGGCCTTCTCCAAGTCCACAAAGCACATGTAGACTGGATGGGCAAACTCCCATGCCCCCCCCCCCAACAACCCTGCGAGGGTAAAGAGCTGGTCCACTGTGCCACGGCCGGGACTGAATCCGCATTGTTCCTCCTGAAGCTGAGGTTCGACAATCGGCCGGAGCCTCCTCTCCAGCACCCTTCAGGTTCAGGTTCAGGTTCTGGATTGTCTGTAGCAAAGCAGCGAGCTCGGGAATCAATGTGACACAAGGCAGTATCACCAGGAATGATTCCAAGTTTATTTAGATACACAGAGCATATATACATTTTGCATGGGAAAACAAGAGGAACATTTACATATAGACAACAAATCATCAAGGGAAGCAGACATGGAAACGCCTCTAAGACGGCCATTCAGGGAGCAGGGACAACAAGGCCTTATATATGCTGCTTATGGACAAAATATAGTCAATTATCAAAATGTATTTGTAGCAAGGTCTTCCTACCACAATGCCACATGTGTGGCTTAGTTCGGGGCTCCTCCTAGAATACAGGCAGGTTTGTGGTGAATGAAAAGTTTGGTTTATTGTATTCTTTATTGTGCATACCTTTCCCCAATGGTGGCGCAACATGACAAATTACAAACACACACAAAACACACTACAAATAATGCTACGATCAGAACACAAACATGGTTTATAAGCCTAAAACCATACTACACATGAACATTCTAACCTAACATTCTAACCTTCCATCAACCCATGCATAATTAGCACGGCCCAGCCAACCCCTGGCCGCTACATAGCCCCCTCCTGTGGGGTTAAGTCATCCCCGACAACCCCAACACATAGCCCCGCAGGTGTCTGGGCCGCCGCCGCCGCCGCCGTCGATCGAGCCGTCCAGGGCTCTCAGGAGGGTCACGCTGGATGGGGCGCGGTGGGCTGCCCCCCCCCCCCCCCGCCACAGCGGGCAGGGTAAGGGGGCGGTATGGTCCAAGTCTGTCACGGTGCAGCAGCGTGGCTGGCGTTGAGGACCCCCTGGCGGCTGCCGTAGAGAACCCCCCGGCGGCTGCCGTTGAGGACCACCCCCTGGTGGCTGGGGCTAGTGCAGAGGCCACCAGCCTTCTGGTGGGAGCTCCGCCAATCTCTTCTCCCCAGGCTGGGGTGGAGCGCCATGGTCTCGGAGCCAACGGTGAGCCTGGCCCAGGGCACATCGACACACACAGGCATCGACGCCACAGGCTTGTAGCCCCATCCCCCTAGACTGTAACTGGGCCAGGTGAGGCAAATTAAACCAGCCAGCCACCAAACACACACACACACTCCCACAGTATTGTGTATTTACCATTTATCAAACAGTATGGTTGTGGAGTGTGTGTGGTTGGTGGCTGGTTTAAGCAGCCTCCCCAGGCCCGCGTCAAGCCGATTACACTCCGGGGCTGCACATATGAGGTGCACTGGGTAATCAATCAATCAATAATCAATGCACAGGTTAAACCAGCCGTCACCACACACACTCAAGTGAGCGCTGGCATGTCACGCAGCTTCCCACCTGCTCTGCCTGCATTACATTTCCAAACTCCGTAATAAACCGGTTCATTCTTCCTGTGTCCTGGTGTTGGAGGAGCCCAGCAGAAGCCACTTTAGTGGTGTGTCGTAAGGGTAATTTGCTCCAGACAGATCTCTCTCTCACACACACACACACACACACAGTGCGATACTATTTAGGTCCTTTAACAGACGCTTATCCCCCCAAGTGGCTCACGGTGAACTCACATGCATATCTGTACATCATTAGGGAGCCGGTATTCTCACACAAAGATGCCCACGGGCAGACAGGAGACATTGGGGATTGAACCCAGAACCCAAGCCACTAGTTTCGAGGTGATTAGCGTGCACGCTGTAGGTAGCGACGCCTCCGTGCGGACAGTTAAACGAGATGATTACATTCACTGCAGATGGCTACGCACTCCTACAAAATATGAATTTCTGCAGCATCGACAGCGATTCGCAAAGCTGCGTTCCCGCAAATGACTTCGCCACCGTGCAAGCGACGGTGTTCTTACAGTTATATATAGCACAGCACTTATAGAACTTAAAGCAAGGGGGCGGAAAAATACGTTTAGCAGAAATTACCGTTGTGCCGACACTTTTCGGAACATATGCGGTTGCCGTTTTGTCGAGCAATACACATAATGTATGTAGTTGACACATTGAAGTGAAAATATTTTGAGTTAAAAAAAAATATATATATAAACCCTGCCATTGTTTCGATCGCTCTTCTCCCAACTCCCACCTTAAGGGAACACGACCCCAGTCTTTCCGCTCAGACAGTTCAAAGCTCTTTGGGCAAGATGGCCACCCACCGGCAGTGATTAGGTTTGTGTGAATGTGTGTACTGCGAGTATATTGCTCATAAGTCTTCAGCTAGTAAATTAAATTATATAGAATAGCCTTTGCTGTCAATTTAGGTTGTTTACATTTCATGTACATAACTCAATTCGTAAATATATATATAAATATATATCGGCTACACACACTTCTTTTTTACTGGGACACACATTTTACTGCAAAGATTTGAAAATGTCAGATTAGTGCTGTTAACACAATGCTCATAAGAAATACAAATTGTCCAATGTAGTCAGAAAAAGGAAGGGTTAGAAAAACTAACTTGGGCTCCTTCAGACCTGTACCATGTGACAGGTTACCTGTATGACATTTACCTCACGAAATGATGACACACTCTCCATCACCAAGCATACAGTAGGGACCACTGCATACAGTAGGGACAGACACAGACAGACAGACAGACAGACAGACAGACATGCACACAGGCAGACAGATAGATGCACACAGGCAGACACACAGGTAGACACAGAGAGACACACAGGCAGACACAGAGAGACACACAGGCAGACACAGAGACACACAGGCAGACACAGAGACACACAGGCAGACACAGAGACACACAGGTAGACAGAGAGACACACAGGCAGACACAGAGACACACAGGCAGACACAGAGACACACAGGTAGACACAGAGAGAGACACAGGCAGACACAGAGACACACAGGCAGACACAGAGACACAGGCAGACACAGAGACACACAGGTAGACAGAGAGAGAGACACAGGCAGACACAGAGACACACAGGCAGACACAGAGACACACAGGTAGACAGAGAGACACACAGGCAGACACAGAGACACACAGGTAGACACAGAGACACACAGGTAGACACAGAGGAGACACAGGTAGACACAGAGACACACAGGTAGACAGAGAGACACACAGGCAGACAGAGAGACACACAGGCAGACACAGAGCAACAGAGACAGACAGGGACAGAGAGAGGGCAGGCACACAGACAGACAGACAGACAGACAGAGAGCGAGGGGTGAAGACAGCCCCTCTAATGATCTCGTCTCCCCTCCTTTCCTTGAGGCACGGCAGCGACCGCCCGTCCGTCAATCAAACACCGCCGCCGGCCACATCGTCGTCATCCAGGCAGCTCAGAGGCAGGCAGGCTACAGGATTGGCAAAACTGGATACAAACTGACATGACCTGCAATACACGCATCCACCCACCAACACACACACACTAATTAGTGTGTCCTTACCTGGAGGTTGTGCAGGAACCTAAAGGTGTTTTGTTAACAGCAACACTTGTCCCAATTACCAGCGGAGACGGTTCTCAACAACACACCGGCTGCGTCTCACCTTCTGCTCCCCGCGGTCGAGTAACAACCCAGAGGGTTTGCCCCGCGTTTCCAGAAGAAAGAAGAAGTTCATCGAACGGGGAAATGGAACTTTGGGGTTTATTTGACGGCAGAACAAACGAGGACAAACAGAACAAGAAATGCCCGTAGGAGGCTATTTACAGGGCCACAACACTAGGACCACGCGGATCTTTAACAAACTCAAACACTGAGTGACTTCTGGGATTAATGATACAAAAATAGACCATTTACAAAAAAACATTCTGCTGAAAAAAGATATCACTTGTCCGATAATCATTTTCTTTTTTGTTCATCCAAAGAAAAATATACAATCTTGTAAGAACCGTAAGAAAAAAACCAAAACTAAACTAAAAGAACTAAAAACTTCACAGTTGAGCGGGAAAAACAACTCGTCATGCAGTCTGCGTGGGCGTGGATGCGGCGCGGCTACACGGTAGTCTCGTGCTTCCATAAGCCCGTCTTGATGGCGCCCGCCGTGTCCGTGTGCAGCAGCAGCAGTGGCGGACCCGCGTCCTTGCGCGTGCCGTTCTGTGTGACCAGGTTCAGCCCGTACGACTTGGGCTGGCCCTCCAAGTCCGACCGGCTGGGCGCGGCCGGAGCTCCCCCGGCGACGTCCTTACCCGGACCTCCCGAGCCCGGGGCGGGAGGTTCGGGCGTTGCCACCGTCGTCGCGGCCTGCTGTTCGTTCTCCGACGCCGGCACGCTGTCTGCCCCGATGCCCGGCGACACTCCCCCTCCCCCACTCCCACGGTCACCGTCACAGACCAACCCTTCCCCGACCGCGGCGCCGTTGCCCAGCGGCGCGGTGGCGGCCACCTTGTCCGTGTAACGAGAGGATCGACGCGGCAGGCTGGCGCTGTCGCTGCTGTCGGGCTGCAGCTGGCTCTGGTGGCGCTCCCGGTACGCCATGTAGGCGGCTCGCCGGCTGTTGCGGGCCGCCACGTCGTAGTGGTGGTGGTGGCTGCCGCTGCTGCGGCGGTGCTGCGGCGGTGGGGCGCCGCTCTGCACGCTGCCGTCCACGCTGGTGGGCACATCGTAAGCGTACTCCCGCAGCACCGTCAGCCGGCTGGCGCGGTGTGTCCGCGCCCGGTTCTTGTGGTGCCGGCCCACGTGCCCGTTGCCCATGACGACGGGGTTGTTGTTGTTGTTGCCAGCGACGGCGGGACGGAACTGCACCTCCACGGGCGCCACGTGCATCTTGATCTCGTTGTCCAGCGAGTGCTCCGTCAGGCTGTTGTCCGGGAGGGCCGTGCCGTTGGCGGGCACCGCTGCCACAGCCACCGCCGTCCCCGCGGAGGGCTTGCCCTGCTGGGCGGCCTCGGCATGCAGGTTGGTCAGCTTGCTGCCCTGCGGCGAGTGCCGCATGCTGGGTGCGCTGCGGTTGGTGCAGGAGGAGTCGGCGCCGCTGCTCTGGCCGCAGCGCGACGCCTCGCCGCTCGTCCCGCCGCGCCGCAGCGAGCCGGCCGTGGAGCTGGCGCCCGCCGGGCCCCCCGGCGCCGGTAGCAGCGCGTCCTCCCGGTGTGCCGAGTAGGCCCGCCGGCCCGAGCAGCACGCCTGCGCCCAGTAGCGCCGCATGTCCTGACGGTTGACGCAGTGGTGCGCCGTCATGAAGGCGGCCAGCGCCAGGGCCGTCACGCCGAACAGGCAGGTGAAGGCCAGGTCCACGGGGGGCTCCCGTGACACCGACATTGCGGCGAACACCCAGAGGGCGCCGTAGAGCCCCAGCGCCCCCGCCGCGCCCGCCAGCTGCGCCGGGAAGGTGTGCTCGTTCTCCAGGGTGGAGACGGCCACGGGGAAGGGCTGCGCGGAGGCCGGGGCCCCGGGGGAGGCGTCGGACGCCTGGAGGCGGAGGGCGAGGGGGAGGTGGAGGCCGGCGGCGGTGGCGCCGCCCGGGGCGGGGTCGGAGCCCAGCCGCTGCTCCTCCTCGCCAAGCTCCTTGAGCTCGTAGCGGCGCTCTGGGTGGCGGTGCAGCTGCAGCAGGATGCTGAGGAAGTACATGCAGTCGACGAACACGATGAAGCCCACGGGGCCGTAGAAGGCCCCGATGCTGGGCTCCCACGCCATCCAGCAGCTGCACGGAGGAAACACCACCGTTAGAGTCCAGCACCACCCACCGAGAGTTGTATCGGTCCAAACAGACACATTTACATTACAATTTAGTTCTGCGTAATTAAATACTAAACATCAACTTTTTTGAATGAATTTCTACTGAAAGTGACAAAGTGTACATAATGTATGTTTGCGTGTTGTTGGCATGTGTCAGGGTGGTAATAATGAAGGTGTTACACTGATACCAAAGAATAATCATTATTTACTTTTAAGTCATGCACAACGCCGCACACAAACAACACCGCCTCAGGACAGAAAAACTACTTCTTGGCTTCCTGTGACTTGAAGCAACGGACACGGTTGCCAAAAATCACGTCAAAAATCACGTCTGTGCTGTGCCCTGGACTACTTACTACGGCGCGTTGATCCGGCTGCCGTAGTTTTTGATGTTGGCCGCCGCAGTGATGCCACAAACAATAATGGGTATCCCTCCGCCAATTAAGTAGAACCTGTCAAAACAAAAACAAAAGGGTCGAAAGTTAGAGGAGGCAATTCGGATTCAGCGCCGCACATTTTAGTGAAGTGAAACAAACAGGAAGGTAGCATAATAACAAGGGTGGACTGGTGCGAGGAGCCAACGCTGACACCCGGTGGTCAAACCAAGCATAGCCACCAAGAGAAATATATTACATTTGAAGTATTATTTATTTAATATTGCGTCATTATTTACTTATCTAAATACTATTATACTTATTTTGTTATGATGTCTGATGTACCTGAGCATGGGTCTGGGGGGCGGCGGGGGCTCGTCCAGCTCCTCGTATCGCTTGGCCTTCCGCGTCACCTGCTTGTAGATGTTACGCGCCGTCACCCCCACCCACAGCGCCGTGGCCAGGGTGGAGTAGTGGAGTAGGATCCCCACCTGGCCGGGAGAGAGAGGACATCCAAACTCGTCGTCACGTGACCCCACCTCTCTCTTTCTCCCCCCATGAGCAGTATATTACTGGGGGGGGGGCGCGGCAGACTCTGGGTCGTGCGGTGGAGGGGCACAGAGCAACACTACCACTCTACTACGCGTCCGACTCTTCTCTTTAGCTCCTCCGTGGGGTTCGCTACAGGATACAATTATGATGATCCAACAAAACTAGAATGAATTTTATATTACCTAACGTCACAATGATCCATAATGTATCATAATATCAGTGTTCCCATACCTTCTCATACATCTAATAGATACAAACAGTTTTCAAGGACTTTCCAGGCCCAATTCCCTCCAATTCAAGGACCGAACACGGCACAGTTTGAGACACGGATCAAGGTTAATTAGTTACTTTTGCATTTTTTGAATTAGAATTTTTTGAATTAAAAAGAGAGAGAGGCTTGAATGTGTGAACAATTCTCAATTGTGCTGTAGCCTATCCATGAACGTTATGTTACAAAAATTGAATTTCCATTTCTATTCTTGCATAAAATATACAAATTCAAGCCCTTTCAATGACCCATGTCTATTTAAAAAAAAACTTTCAAGGCTTTTGGATTTTTTGGGGTCAAATTCACAAACTTTCAAGGACTTTAAGGAGCTGTGGAAACGCTGTAAAACTCTTTTTATATTACTGTAGCCATCACTTCAAAAACAGTTTAATCCCCCCCCCCCCACCCCCCACACCACTCCGTCAACCCAGGGATTTATGATCTGAAATGTGGGAAACAAAACTGAGGGCCCGTCTAATATTGAACAAAAGTGAACAGCGACCGTGAAACAGGTTTAAGTATTTAAGTGCTCAAAGCGGGGGGGGGGGGGGGGCGGTCTACTCTGCCAGGAAAGTTCACTTTGGGGGGAAAACGTTCGCTCAAGGCGGTTGTTAGCAGGAGAGAGAAGAAAAAAAAAAAAGAGGGAAAAATAAGACAACAAAAGAAAACGCCAAACTCTTTTAGCTGCGCTGCGTGTTAAAAGTGGAATGAATAAGTGATCCAAGCCGGGAGCGGGTTCGAGGAGCGAGCGAGACAGCCTTCAGCGGAAACAGAACGGGGGGAGGGAAATAAAAATTACAAAAAAATAAATATAAAGCCTCTCTCTCTCTCTCAATGCTTCCAACTGTAGCCAGCGGCATCATTTGATGATTGAACTAAGAACAGAGTTAGGGTGGTGGTGATGGGTGGCGGTGGGGATGGGTGGTGGTGGATGTTGTTGTACTCACAGCCTGGCACACGCTGATGTAGCGCGTCTGGTTGATGCCGCCGATGAAGACTCCGCAGGTGAGGAAGATGTGGAGGCAGAGGTTGACCAGCATGTGCCAGAACTTACGGCTGACACGCACCGACCTGCGGAGGGCGGAGAGGAAGAGTTAGCACCCTGGGGTGGTGGTGATGGTGGCGGTGGTGGTGGTGGGTGGTGGCGATGGTTGGGATTTAAGGAGAGTCGAAAGGGAAAAGGTACTAAATGTAAGAATCAGTGCATTCTGAGCTCCGTGGGTTGAGACAATAACTAATGTAAATTCTAATCATAATAGCTGTGATATATATATTTTTTAATTATCCACGCTTACATGTCAGTTCGTTCCTTTTTCCCACGAAATCCGACCCGACTCAAATATAAGAGAAATCACCCAAAAGCTGTTCTACGCAACAGAGAGAGTCGGGGAAGCTCTCATGTTTTAACTTCAACCACAACCTGCTCATTAACTGGTGATTTAAAGAGATTTGTGCTGTAAAATCCTACATGTAGTCCCTGAACGGACTCATGATTCTTACATACAGGACCTTTATGTTCATTTGGGGTTACAACCTTTGTATAGTTTAATTAAATGTAATTATATTTCTATCCAGACTAGCCACGTAAATACCTTAACGATTTATCATCTGAATTGGTGTATAATCCTCTGCAACATGTACATTTGAAAAATTGCGAAAATAAGGATATATATGATCACCACACACTATAATAGTATATTTTAGAAAATAACACAAAAAAGTGAAAGAAAGAAGCTAATAAACAAATGAACACACAAATAAACCAAAAACAACACGCTTATCAGTCACCATTTCCTTGTTATTTCTACACCTCACCAATATACAGAGAGGCACCCCCCGGGGTGGCCGGTGGGAAGCTGGTACCTGTGGTGGTGGATGTAGCTGATGATGATGGTGAGCATGCAGAGCAGGAGCACCACCCCGGTGGCGTAGATGACCGGGTGGAGGGGCTGGATGCTGGGGGAGAAGAGCTCCACACTGCTCAGGTCCTGGAGGGGGGGGGGGAGAGAGACAGAGACAGAGAGACACAGAGAGAGAGAGAGAGAGAGACAGAGACTTACATAACGCAACCATTTTACTTTTTGCAATGCATTTTCCATCCGGCGTTGTGATCTGAAGGAACATCCTTGTTCTGTTCCTCGTGAATACATCACACAATGGTAACGTACTGGGCTAGTGACACAAGTCTTACACAGACAGCGCAGTTCTACCATGATAATACACACATAACATATTTGGATCACGTTAGCGGAGTGTGTGTGTGTTTGTTGGCTGGTTTAAACAGCCTCACCTGGCCCCGAGTCAGGCTGATTAGAGTCTGGGGGGGTTGGGTGAGGCTGCACACCTGTGATGCACTGACTAATCAAAGCCCACAGGATAAACCAGCCATCACCACACACAAGAGAGTGCTAGCAGGCTCGCTGTTTACCACCTGCTATGTCAACCATCACCTACAAACTCTCCAATAAATGGTAAATGGGTTGCATTTATATAGCGCTTTACAGTATTGCCTCACATTCAGCAGGTAACAACCAACACGTCAGGAGCAGTTCGGGTTAGGTGGTGCTCAGGGACACCGCGACACTTAGCTAGGCAGAGCCCGGGTATCGAACCAGCAACCTTCCTGTTGCCAGACAACCGCTCTTACCTCCTGAGCTACTGCCGGCCCCAATAAACCGGATTATTCAACACCTGTCCTGCGTTGCCACAACGATCTACTGAGACTGAACCCGATTGGTCCAGGTGTACGCATCCAAACCCCCCCCCCCCCCCACCGCCGACCCCCCACCCCTCACCATGAGCAGGCCGTAGTTGCCGAGCGCGTCGCATGAGATGGTGCTGAAGTTGTCGTGGTGCGCCAGCAGCCGACAGCCCTCCGCCTGCCAGCCGCCGCGCCCGCCCGCCACACTGCCATTCCAGCGTGCCGCCGTGGCGTCCGAGCCGCGGGCGAAGC
>PIJE02000007.1:761400-798900 GCA_002895965.2 Coryphaenoides rupestris | reverse complement strand
AGTGAGTCAAGTGCCGCCTGGAAGGAGCCCCCATGTGCCAGTAGGTTGTCGAGGTAGACGATGCACTTCTGCCGGGGGATGCCAGCAAGCACCCTGTCCATCAGCCTTTCAAAGGTTGCAGGCGCGTTGCAGAGCCCAAATGGAAGGACCCGAAACTGCCACAGCCCTCTGCTAGTGTAGAAAGCAGTCTTGGGTCTGGCCTCCGGAGCAAGAGGGCACTGGAAGTATCCGGAGCGGAGGTCCAGTGAGGAGAACCAGGACGACCCAGCTACAACATCTAGGGCCTCGTCTATGCGCGGGATGGGGTAAGAGTCCTTCTTCGTCACTGCGTTCAGGGGCCTGTAGTCGACGCAGAGTCTCCACTTACCCCCCTTCTTGGGCACCATCACCACGGCTGCTGCCCAGGGACTGTCGGAGGGCTCTATGAGGCCCGCCTGCTGCATCTCCCACAGTGCCTGATCTGCAGCCTCCTGACGAGCCAAGGGCAGGCGGCGTGGGCGCATTCTGATGGGCCTGGCATCTCCAGTGTCAATTTGGTGCTGCACCAGATGCGTCTGACCCACGTCGCTCTCACTCAGGGCGAAGCTGTCCTTAAACTCCGCCAGTAGTTGCCACAGCTGCTCCTGCTGCTGGGGGTCGAGTCCATCGCAGTTACCCTGCCATATGACCCATACAGCCGACAGCACCGTCTCATCCCCTGTCTGTGGAAACTGGGCAGAGCAAGGGATGGGGACTGGGCTCATGGAGGGGGTTGCCAGGGGGTCCGCGGGGCTAGGGACGTGTGCCTGCGCTGTCATCGGTGGGGGCTGGATGTGAGGGGTGTTTGATGGGGCCATATAGACCGTCGGCCCTCCCTGGAAGCCAATAGTCCCCCTCTCAAGGTCCAGCTGGCAGCCTGTGCACCTTAGGAAGTCCAACCCCAGAATACAGGGGTCCTGTACAGCAGCTACCCACACTGAGTGGGCCCCGGACAACACAGCTCCCAGGGTCACGGGGGCACCCAAACCCCCCCACCACGATAAGGTGGCGATTCTTTGGGGAGGTAGGCCAACACATTTTTATAAAATACTTTTTTTGTATTCGATTGTTCAAATTGAATAAATAGAACGGATTTCACTATATATTTCACATCATGTTGTGGGCCGGATTAATTAGGTCCGAGGGCCAGTTCTGGCCCCCTGGCCGTGAGTTTGAGACCCCTGTTCGACTACAAGAGGTGGAACACAACAGCTCAGAAGGCCTCTGTGCTTAAATGCTAATGGCTTGTCTTGGGATGGAGAGGGCATATTTGTATTATTAAGTAGCAGATGGCCAACATCCCAAGACACAGGACAACATTTAAAGAAGACAGGCAAAGTGTTTAACATGTCCTCTGCACCTCCACCTCCTCCTCCATCCTCACCCCCACTCAAAGGGTGAAAGGATTAGCATACAAATAAGGCAGACAGATCATGAAATACTTTTGAATATAAAAATATCGTTTGTTAATGGCATAACACATTTTGTTTTGCATGTGTAATGTGGTGGGTGAGGTGTCATATCCCCCTCACACATATACACACACTTATTTCCATTGTACATAAATTATGTTTTTTTTTGTTTAGCAGCCTTTTGTGTATATATGACCTTCCTTACATAGATGAGCTTACTTACATAACATAACAACACAGTTGGCTAATTATGCCAATAACAAGACCTAGTTAAGTGAAAACAAATACAATGTACAAATATTATTCATGTGCTTCAAAACGACAAGGCCATCAGTGGCTCAGCTGTCATTTAAATATTCAAGTATTTTAGAATTTTCTTGAATCTGTATAATATGCCAACAAGACTGTAGGAGACTTGGCATACTGTGGGATTGAGTCAGAGTCGGTGTGTTACCAATGTTAGGAGTCCTATAGGAGTCTCAGTGTGACGAATGGATCTTCCATTCTAACTACAGCTGTAGCCCTGTGTGAACCTGTGTGTTGATGAGATTACACGCATCCATAGCTTTAGGGGGCAAGGTCTTAAAAGAATGGTGGATTAGGGCAAAATTAAAGCAGAAATTTGCCTTCAATTTCAAATGCATTGCATGCCATTTGCTAGTAGTAACAATGTTCTCATGGAGGCCATTCACAATAAATAAATTTTTTTCATTAAGGTGGACAAAAGGCCCTTGAATATCAAATCCAGGGGGCAAGACGGCCCTTTGATATATAAAAAAAGATTCATTTCTGCTGGGGGATTGGGGGGGGGGTCGATATGAAAGCCTTCAAGACTCAGCCACAGATTGTTCAAAGCGTCATATCTCTCTGGTGGACAGCCTGCAGATCTCACCAAAATTGAGAAAGGCAGTCAGTGAATGGAGGAGATGTGTGTGTGTGTGTGTGTGTGTGTGTGTGTGTGTGTGTGTGTGTGTGTGTGTGTGTGTGTGTGTGTGTGTGTGTGTGTGTGTGTGTGTTGTGAGAGAGATTTAGAGAGAGAGAGAGAGAGAGAGAGATTGAGCTAATCACTACTCATGAGGGTTGAGATGGTAAAAGTAATTGGGGATCCCCCCAAAACACACACACACACACACATATATATATATTGTGTGTGTGTCAGTGTGTATGTATATATATAATATTGTAACGATCCCCGGGGTGAGAGAATTAATGTCCGGTCAGGATTACAAGTTGAACAACTTGTTTATTTGTTACATTGACTTCACAGGTTACTGTCTGGCCGTAAACTACTCCAACAAAACCAAGACCAAACTAACTCCCGCTCTAAACGTAACAATCCACGCTTTCTAAACGAGCCCTCCCACTTCATTATGATTTGCCACCCACCCAGATTGACAGGTAACACCTTCCAATAGACGCACACGGGAACGGCTGCATCAGAACAACACAGAATACACATAACACATGTAATTAACGTCCAGGGTCGCTACATTGCCTCCCCCCTTCAAAGTCCCTCGTCCTCGAGGGGACAAACAAAGTCCTGGAAGCGACCCGGAGCTCTCCGCTCCCTACGAGGCCGTGTGGGGGCTACAGGGGGCAAGGGGAAGGGTGGGGGAGGGGCTGGGGGCCCAGTCGCTGACTGTGGTGATCGATGAGTGGGGGCAGGAATGGGGTTAGGGGTGGGCCTAGA
Organism: Coryphaenoides rupestris; assembly: GCA_002895965.2. Taxonomy (NCBI): domain Eukaryota; kingdom Metazoa; phylum Chordata; class Actinopteri; order Gadiformes; family Macrouridae; genus Coryphaenoides; species Coryphaenoides rupestris. The sequence continues at coordinate 795,780 of PIJE02000007.1, read as the reverse complement.
GTCAGCGCGCTGGGGTGAGTGTGTCCGGGGCCTGTTCTCACTGGTGCGGGGAGCCACAGGGCTTGCTGGAGCAGGTTGAGGGGTGGCGTTGCCATGGTAAGGGGCTAACCTGTCCCTGTGCAGAGCCACCCTCCTTCCCCGAAGTGGTAGCTGGACCCTGTACACCACCTCCCACAACCTCTGCCGCAGCTACCCTCTCCAGCACCCGGCGTAGTGAGTCAAGTGCCGCCTGGAAGGAGCCCCCATGTGCCAGTAGGTCGTCTAGGTAGACGATACACTGCTGCCGGGGGATGCCAGCAAGCACCCTGTCCATCAGCCTTTCAAAGGTTGCAGGCGCATTGCAGAGCCCAAAGGGAAGGACCCGAAACTGCCACAGCCCTCTGCTAGTGTAGAAAGCAGTCTTGGGTCTGGCCTCCGGAGCAAGAGGGCACTGGAAGTATCCGGAGCGGAGGTCCAGTGAGGAGAACCAGGACAACCCAGCTACAACATCTAGGGACTCGTCTGTGTGCGGGATGGGGTAAGACTCCTTCTTCGTCACTGCGTTCAGGGGCCTGTAGTCAATGCAGAGTCTCCACTTACCCCCCTTCTTGGGCACCATCACCACGGCTGCTGCCCAGGGACTGTCGGAGTGCTCTATGAGGCCCGCCTGCTGCATCTCCCACAGTGCCTGATCTGCAGCCTCCTGACGAGCCAAGGGCAGGCGGCGTGGGCGCATTCTGATGGGCCTGGCATCTCCAGTGTCAATTTGGTGCTGCACCAGATGCGTCTGACCCACGTTGCTCTCACTCAGGGCGAAGCTGTCCTTAAACTTCGCCAGTAGTTGCCACAGCTGCTCCTGCTGCTGGGGGTCGAGTCCATTGCAGTTACCCTGCCATATGACCCATACAGCCGACAGCACCGTTTCATCCCCTGTCTGTGGAAACTGGGCAGAGCAAGGAATGGGGACTGGGCTCATGGAGGGGGTTGCCAGGGGGTCCGCGGGGCTAGGGACGTGTGCCTGCGCTGTCATCGGTGGGGGCTGGATGTGGGGAGTGTTGGATGGGGCCATATAGACCGTCGGCCCTCCCTGGAAGCCAATAGTCCCCCTCTCAAATTCCAGCTGGCAGCCTGTGCACCTTAGGAAGTCCAACCCCAGAATACAGGGGTCCTGTACAGCAGCTACCCACACTGGGTGGAGGACCGTCCTACCCCCCACACAGATGGACAGCAACCCTTTCCCTTTCATGGGTGCCCTCTCCCCCGTGACTAGGGTTGGGTATCGTTTAGATTTATCCGATACCGGTGCCAAACCGATACTTTTAAAACGATACCGGTGCCAAAACGGTGCCAGAACCGATACCTTCTTTAAAATAAAGAGCAAACAACAACGTTAAAGGATGTCTCTTTTTATTGCAAAGGCAAAACAATTGAACAATATATTAACTCTTCACTCTAAAACTACAATTGCAATTAAATACAAAACACTATTAAACATTACTAATAAATATTAAATGAACAATATCTACAAATATCAACAATAAATAAGTAAAACAGTACAACTACTAATAATAAATAAGAGCAAATAACAGCAAACAAAGCAAGTGAAAAGTAGTGCACAGTGACTGTCAAATAATGGTCCTGTGCCACACTGGTCCACCCATCACAGGTAATAGCAGCCTTGATCACTTGTGCCAATGCCTGAACAACATTCTGCTTTTCGACAGAGTACCATGCAGGACTGAGGGTATTCATCAGAGTATCCCTGGACGGGGGGCGCTAGCGAGGATTAAGGGCACTGGTCATCTCTCTGTATTAAAGAAATTTAAGGATGTGTATTAGTCTTAATGGCACATAACTAGATTATACACACTAAATAAACAAATATTATTTACACATAATGCAATTACCTAAAACAATGATATGGTATTTATTTATTTACCTGAACCATGGAGATTCCACAGTGGAAAAAGAATGCAGTCCCTCGACCACAAATCTGGTCACAGCCCTGTGGCATTCTTCCACCTTCTCTTTTGTTAAGGTTCCCTTCTTGGCCAAGGTGAATGGGGTCACTACTGCAATAATAATATATATTACGTTCATTAATTAATGAGTTAATTAATTTATTTATTATTAACGTATGTAACCGCAAACACGTAAAAATGTTGATTAATTTATAAATTCAAGATTTGCATCGTTAACGTTACGTTACTAACATGAGGAAATGCGGCTGGAATCCTCGTCAATCGTCTCATCGTCAGGGTCTCCCACACCACCGGCTGAGGTGCTTGGTACTGGGCTGAGGTGCTTGGTACTGGGCTTGACGATTTCAAGGGTCGAACACTGTGCATGCTTCGGCCTTCAGGTTCATACCGTGACTCGCCAAAAGGTGCTTCATCAAATTGGAGGTGTTCCCCCCTTTGCATGCAATGGTTTTTAAACATTTGTTGCAGGTAGTATTGTTCGCGTTTTTTGGGGTAAAATGCAGCCAGACTTTCGACCGTCGTGGTTTCGGCATTTTGCGGGTACTTGCTGTCACTGTCTGATTGAAATGTTTACTAAAGTTAGGTGTGGGTTGGGCAGCGTGACGTGAGCATCATCGATATTTCGTTTCGAGCACTAGAGGGCACTGAAATGCAGTGGATATTTCAAATGGCATTTTAACTACTGGCATCGAAATGAGGCACCGAAATATGCGTTTTGATTCGGTACGGTTAGTACCGGTTGTACGGGAACCGGTTCCATAGTGGTACCGGTTCTCGGTACCCATCCCTACCCGTGACCGTGCGGCGCTGCACGGTTGTAGGCTGCAATTCGGTCCAGCTTGGTAAAATGTCCGGCCTCACTAGAGTCACCGTAGACCCTGTATCCACCAAGGCCGAACAAGCCACCCCCTCGACAGTGACAGGAACATGACAAAAGTCCCCCACCCAGGTGCGCCTAACCATGACAACATGCTCTGGAATGCTGTCATCTGCTCCTGGGGAAGGTGGAGCCCCACCCCCCCGGCCGAGTTGCTGGGTTCCTTCGACCGATGACGACCGATGACGACAGGGGTACAGAGCCAGGGGTCCGCGTATCCCTACGACCCCGAGCCGTTTCCCTGGGTTCCCGCAGCTTTAGGGCACTGTCTGACCAGATGGCCGGGCTGCCCGCATCCCCAGCAGATCCTTGGCCCCGGGCGAGGAGGGGAGCGATGGTTTGCCTGAACGGAGACTGCACGGACGAGTTCGGTGAGTTCGTCCACCCAGGCTGGTTTCTGGGAGTCCTCACCGATCTTCCATGTAGATCTCACCGTGGGCTGAGGAGCGAGATGGCTGCCTGCGGCTCCTGCCCACACCAACTCCCTCTTGATAGCCATCTCCAGGGCCTTTTGTAAAGTCTGTGGGTGGGCAAGCTGGTGTGTGTGCGTAGGTCTACAGGGGAAAGGGCCTGGAGAAACTGGTCCCGAGCGAGCTCGCTCTGCACTGATGGTGGCATGTGGGCGTATGCCCGGCGTAACAGGCTCTCTATATCGTTGGCCAGGGCCCGCAGTGTTTCCCCCGGCTGTCTCCGCCTATTCCACAGTTCTGAGCGCAGTAGACCCGGCTCAACACACTGTCCAAAGCGCCTCTTCAGAGCCCCCACTAGGGCTTCATAGTCACCCCTGTCCTCTGGGCTTAGCAGCAGCAAATACTGCAATGCCTCACCCATTAGACACATTGCAAGTTGGAGCGCCTTGATCTCCACCGACCACCCGCCAGCGCCTACCGGGTCCCGGTAGGCGCTTCCCACCTCCAGGGACCGCAGAGTTACGCCACACGCCCCCTCACCGTAGTAGTCTGTCTCCGTCTCCATCTTTATCCGACAGTCTACAGGTAACATTGTTGCCGTGTTGAAAAACGCAGCAGCAAAGCTAATGGCTGTGGTGGTTGCCCGACAGCTCACCAGTCAGGAATCAAAAATAAAAAAGAGGTTCTGCTTTCACTTCTGACACCAGTGTAACGATTCCCGGGGTGAGAGAATGAATGTCCGGTCAGGATTACAAGTTGAACAACTTGTTTATTATTAACGTTGATTTCACAGGTTACTGTCTGGCCATAACCTACGCCAACCAAAACCCGACTCCACTAAACTCCCGCTCAAAACATAACAACTCCCCCTTTATTACGAGCCCCTCCCACTTCATTATGATTTGCCACCCACCCAGATTGACAGGTAACACCTTCCAATAGACGCACACGGGAACGGCTGCATCAGAACAACACAGAATACACATAACACATGTAATTAACGTCCAGGGTCGCTACAATATATTTTGTGATGGTCCTCTCAGTGACATCTGGTGGGCAATGTGAAGAGGTTACAGGCCAATAGGTTAATTGGTCGCACCTGTTGCCCATGGTTACTTAACTGAGCTCATTGCCTTACTAAACATAACTATTTATATCATAACTATTAACTAACTTACCTTCTCTAACCTTATTCCTGGACCTCATCAGATCATTCATCACAACGTATCCTAATACCAACATGTAACAAATTCTAAAATAACCCCAATACATAAAAATATCTCTACTCACCTAAACGTAACCATATGCAATGTAAACCTAGCACCTAAACCACATATAACCTCATACCCTCATTTAACCATCTCTAACCCAATACCTCAACTAAAACACTTTGCACTTTTTTACTCCAAGCCATTTAGTGACATTACATGAAACCAATTGATGATGCTGTTGCTGAAACACTGACACAGATGTAGGCAGAGAAAGTTAGTTTCTTAATTTAGCAATGTCTCTGCTGTGTATCCATGCAAATCTGTGTGTGTGTGTGTGTGTGTGTGTGTGTGTGACTCATGTGCTGCCCTTGGAAACGGCAGCACATACAGCCAGCCTCCTGTAGACAGCCACCCAGGGTGCTTTTATTCCTCCAACTGGATGGATTTAAATGGCTTAGGCTGTGTGTGTGTGTGTGTGTGTGTGTGTGTGTGTGTGTGTGTGTGTGTGTGTGTGTGTGTGTGTGTGTGTGTTCTCTAATGTCCTGGAGGGGTTGGTGCACGGCAGCATGCCCATCAGAAACACCACTCTCCCAAGCAGCCGAGGGAGGAGATCCAGCCTTGGGTGGTGGTGGTGGTGGTGGTGGTGTGTGTGTGTTGTGGGGGGGGTTTGGAGAGGGTGTGTGTGGTGTGGCTTTGAGTCAGTGATAAAGATGCTCGGCTGCTGTCATATGCTGCCGGTGCTGGAATGACCCACAGGCACTACGCCAGAAGGTGACAGGTCTGCATGACAGGCATGTATACGTGCACAATTACACAACACATTTCACAATCCCTGGCTCCTCTCACAGACACACAGACACAAACAATGACTGAGGGAGGACAAATAAAAGGTTTCATTAAAATGGTACCATGAACACTGGAATCCAGATCATGAAGCGTATTTTCCCCAGGATGCTTCACTGTGCTGTACTGGACGAGATGATTCACAAACTATTTTTAGGAATGTCCAACCTCTAAATATTTTTTTCTGCCAAGAGGCAACCTGTTCCCACAACATATCCCTTTCACTAGCACAAATCCTTTTTAGGGAGGGAAAATATTTGTTAGGTTTTTCACTGAACATCTTGGGATGACAGGAAGTAGGACGTTTTGTCTGGATGGTTTACTGACATACTGGACATGTTTCTGTCTTCTATCTTTTTATCAGACGTCTTTCTCCTCAGTTTTAGAAACTTCCCTGCAATCCTTCAAAGTACCATTAGGGGTAAACATACCCCCATTTGAGAAACACTGGACCAGAATGCCATTTGGCTTTGTTATTCCAGTGATGATTTTCTCATTTTTTCTTCATCTCTCCAGTAACCTGTGTTGACTGATGGCTATTATGACACACAGCCATAGTGTTGACAGTTCAACCGGGCAGCAAATCATTGCCCCATCACTAAACGCACTTGTCATTTTATTGACATCATTTATATGGATAAAGAGCTCTTCCACAGTTACCTCTTGGCTTGCGTGTCAGTCAACATATCATACACACACGCATACATTCAACGTGAGTGTGTGCACAAGTCACCGACCGAAATACTTTGATAACATCGAGTATCAAAAAATGCCTCAAACCTAAATAAAAAAGTTAATGTCAGTGAGCCATTAATCATACGGCATGCTTGTACCAAGGGAGACACACATTCATTCTCACAACTGTGTCTAGCGGTGTCTACCTGCCCAGGTGACTTCCGAAGCCGTCAGGCAGCAGCACTCCTCTCTATTGTTTGGTCAATATTTCTACACAATAGCGAATTCCTAAGTACCCAGCCTTAAACGAGCCAGCTATGCCTTACGTTTCAAAAAGTTTTTAATCGATATGCCATTAAAATGTTACAGTTAAAAAAATGTAACACAAATAGATAACAGACTTTCGATGTGTGTACATTGGTGGACTTTTTATTGCAAACATCCGAGTACAACGAGTACAGCAGTATTTGACACTGTGGAGTCCTGTATGCTGTGCTATGCTATGATGATGCATTGCTATGTCTTCTTCATACCCCCACCCCTGCAGTGCAGTGGCGCAAAACTGCCCCCATGCGGAGCAGTTTAGTATCTGGTAATCTGAAGGTTCCCAATACATTTTTTGGCTTTTATGCATTTTTATTTACATACAGCGAGACATACATACAGAGAGAGAAAGCGAGAAAGCGAGAGAAAGCGAGAGAAAGCGAGAGAGAGAGAGAGAGAGAGAGAGAGAGAGAGAGAGAGAGAGAGAGAGAGAGAGAGATCTTTAAAATAAAGAGGTTCCCAGTGGAAACCAAAGAATAATTTAGTTAAAGGAGAGAAAGTGGGCGGAGTGTCGGAGGGTGGTGCAAGAGACGGGGGATGTGTGAAGAGATGGAGCTCAACGAGAGGAAACGATGTACGGCAACAGGAGAGCTGGTTCGTTCCAGCACAAGACAGGTAGTCAGATCAGATGACCTGGGAGCCGACAAACGCACACAGACACGTTCAACAGCGCATAAATTGTTCCAAATTAGCCAAGCTTACCACCACAGAGGAGGGAAGAGAAATGGAAAGAGACAACGACAGCAAAATAGTGAGAACAAGAACGAGAGATAAAGGGATGTATCCAAAGAATAAGTAAGGTGGATGATGGATAGAGGGAGGTATCCAAAGAATAGGGGAGGTGGAGGCTAGGGGAACAAAATATCCATCCCTTGTCTTTTGTCTATTCATTTACTGGCTTCCCCCCCCCCATGTTAAATGTACGCCTGTGGACCTGTGTCTAAACACAATCCTGTCTGAATATTTATTTGCTTGATTTGCATATTCCACAGATGGCAAAAACAGATGCTCATTACGGCAAGTGTCAATTTTGAAGAATTTGCTTTCATGACAAAACAAATAAAGCTATGCAGGATGATGGAGGGATTCAAATTCCCCTGGTGTGTGTGTGTGTGTGTGCGTGTGTGTATGCGTGCATTTCAGTGGCTGTGGTTTTTGTTTGTGTATATTCATGTGCATGTGTGTGCATTTTGCTCAAAGGCAGTCGAAAAAAGTCTGTGTGTGACTGTGTGTTTCATATGGTATTATTGTCAATAAGCAATTGCATGAACATGTCTCTTTTCTTGTGAAAAGCCTATTGGGTAAAATAATAAATATAAAAAAATATAATTGGGGACAGAATTACGTTTTGTGCCAGAAACAGTAATTGTGTGAATATGGAGGTGCCTCTTGAATCTGTTTCTATTTACCCAGAAAAGGATAGAAGGATATAACAATTCAAATAAAAAAGTGCCTATGAAGAGAAGGCTGTTTCCTGGCCATCAATCAGAGTGGAAGATCCAAAAGCTTTACAGAGGCTGCTGTAACGCAATGGAGGATTTGTCATGCATGATATGGATGAATTGAATCTGGCCTCCAACCTTAAAGCCATAGTATTCAAATGTCCTTACAAGGCCCATGAGAAATGGATACCAGTGGCCTGTGATCTGCAAGTACAGCGAAACAATAGTGAGGTTAGAGGATCTTGTAAAGTTTCTTGATCGTGTGTTTGGTGTTAGTGTTCAATCAAGGCAAACGAAAGGACCAATTCAAACCTCAGTCCAGACCCAAATCAACTGGGAGTTTTGCCACAAGAATTTACTCATTATTTCACCCAGTCCACTGTACATTCCGTAATGGTAAGCACACACTTACATTGTGTCCTGATTTCAGAAAAAGGCCAAACAAAGACAATATAGACTTTTTGAGGACAAATGGAATGTGCTTTGAATGTCTTGCAAAAGGACAATTGCAAAATACATCTGACATGTGGCTTGTGTAGCAAACCACACCCAGGAGTTGTACATATAGACTACAATACAAGGAAAAGATGACAAACATAGGAACATAGCAACCTCCAGCAGATAGAGCCACAGGCAGTCAACTTCCCACTGTACTGAAACTGCGCTGATAAGGGTTGTAAATGACCTCCTAATCGCTGCAGACTCTGGTTTCCCCAGCTAATTTATTTTGCTGGACTTAAGTGCAACCTTCGACATGGTGGACCACGGCAACCTTTGTAAGGGCCTCGTGGATTTAGGAATTACTGGCACTGTTTTTGACTTCATCGAGTCCTACCTCACAGGAAGACAGGAATATGTTGTCCTTGGGAATTCCGTCTCCAGCATCAGCTGTCAGAAGTCAGAAGCCATTATCATCGGTACCATATATCAGACAAAAAAGGCCGGTATCACCCATATCACCATCGTCCACCCCATCCCTCTCTCCTCACTTGTCACAAACCTGGGTGTCAAGCTGGACTACACTTTTGCTCAAACCTCATTTTTTCACCTGAGGAACATTTCAAGATTAAGACCCTCCCTGAGCAAATGTGATGCAGAAAAACTGGTCCACTCCATCAGCTCTCCCATTGACTATTGCAACTCTCTGCTCGCAGGCCTACCAAACAAAACTATCCAGAGATTGCAATATGTCCAAAACAGTGCCACCCAGGTTCTCCCAGGAAAACACAGCACATCAACCCAGACCTTCACTGGCTCCCAATAAACCAACGGATCATCTTCAAGTTACTCCAACGGGTGTTCAAGGCCATAAAGTGTACCGGTCCAACCTTGCCCTTAGGGGGGGGGGGGGGGGCTAGGGCTACGGGGGTTTCATAATCACTTGGCCCATAATAATCTTGCCTCTAAAGCCCTTTGAGACACAACTGTGATTAAGGGCTATATAAATAAAATTGACTTGACTTGACTTGACTCCAACATACATTCAGGAGCTCCTCATCCCTCAATCCTAACCCCGGTCACTCAGGTCTGGCAGCTCAAATCAGACTTGGAGGTGCTGACTTCTCATCCCGACCGCTTCACAGTTTCAAGTATTTTATTGTCACTTCACAGATTACACGTAATAAGCAAGTGAGTGAAATTCTTACGTGCAAAACGCCTGACAGCCGACCGCAGTTATAAAGGAATACAATTAGAAATAGAAATAGAATAAAAAACTATATTAACAATTTACAAAAAAATCTAAACAAAAGAAACTGTATAAGATATTAATACAAATATAAAACAATATAATAAAATATACATGTTATATTTTGACATTCACAGAATGTCACAGAATACTTCCTCAGACAGTCACACTTGAACACACGAGAACAACCCAAGTACCAGCAATTAGCACCAGGACTAGCAACTAGCAGTAACACTAGCACTAGCACCAGCAGTAACACTAACACTAGCACTAGCAGTAGCACTAGCACTAGCACTACTACCAGCACTTGCACCAGCAGTAACACTAGTACTTAGCACCAGGACTAGCACTAAGCAGTATCGCTAGCAGTAACACTTAGCACTAGCACACCAGAGCTAGCACTAGCACTAGCAGTAACACTTAGCACTAGCACTTGTTCAGCAGCCTGATGGCCTGACTGTGGAAGCTGTCTCTGAGTCCTGCTCGTGTGGCACTTGATACTGCGGCAATCGCCTGCCTGACGGTAGAAGTGTGAACAGTTTGTGGCTGGGGTGGTTATTGTCTTTAATAATCCGTTTGGCCTTGGCCACGCACCGCCTGGTGTATATACCCAGGAGGGAGGGAAGCTCACCTCCAACGATGTACTGGGTCGTCCGCACCACCCTCTGTAGTGTTCTACGCTCCAGTGCGGTGCAGTTCCCGTACCAGACGGTGATGCATCCTGTAAGAACACTCTCGATGGTACTGGAGTAGAATGTTCTGAGGATGCGGGGGCACATGTTGAATTTCCTCAGTCGCCTGAGGAAATACAGGCGTTGTTGGGCCTTTTTCACCACGTGTGTGGTGTGCGTGGTCCATGTGAGGTCCTCGGAGATGTGCACGCCGAGGAACTTCAAGCTGCTGACCCTCTCTACTGCAACCCCGTCGATGGAGATGGGGGCGTGCTCTCCTCTCCGCTTCCTTTAGTCCACAATCAGCTCCTTGGTCTTCTTGACGTTGAGGGAGAGGTTGTTCTCCTGGCACCACTGTGCCAGTGATCCGACCTCCTCCCTGTAGGCTGTCTCATCGTCGTCTGCGATCAGTCCAAACACTGTCGTGTCGTCAGCAAACTTGATGATGACGTTGGAGCTGTGCATAGCCATGCAGTCGTGGGTGTACAGGGAGTAGAGGAGAGGGCTCAACACGCATCCCTGAGGGGCTCCCGTGTTGAGAGTCAGTGGCTCTGAGGTGGTGCTGCCCATCCTCACCACCTGGCGGCGGCCCGACAGGAAGTCCAGTATCCAGCTGCACATGGTCGGGTGCAGGCCTAGACCCCTGAGCTTGGTGTCGAGCTTGGCAGGAACTATCGTGTTGAACGCCGAGCTGAAGTCCACAAACAGCATTCGCACACAACAGTTCTTCCCCTCCAGGTGAGAGAGGGCGGTGTGAAGTGCCATGGCAATCACGTCGTCGGTGGATCTGTTTTGACGGTACGCAAATTGCCATGGGTCCAGCGTGGCAGGCAACATGGAACAAATGAAGTCCTTGACCAGCCTCTCGAAGCATTTACTGACAATCGAGGTGAGGGCTACGGGTCTCCAGTCATTCGGGCAGGTTACCTTGGGGTGTTTAGGGACAGGCACGATGATGGACATCTTGAAGACCTCGGGAACAACAGCCTGGGACAGGGACAGGTTGAAGATGTCTGTGAAGACTCCTGCCAACTGGTCCGCGCATGCTCTGAGGACGCGCCCCGGGATGTAGTCTGGGCCCGCGGCCTTCCGGATGTCCACCCGCTTGAAGGCTCTGCGCACGTTAGCCTCTGAGATGTTCAGCAGGCTGCTCTACTCAGGCAGCGCTGACTTCGGCGGGCCGCCGTTCACGTCGAGCCGAGCAAAGAATGTGTTTAGCTCGCCTGGGAGGGAGGTAGAGGAGTTCTCTACACCTGCTGGTTCTCCCTCTGAAGTCTGTGATTGTCTGTAGCCCCTTCCACACACCCCTCACGTCGTGGCTCTTGAATTTGTCCTCCACCCTGTTCTTATACTCCCGCTTGGCAGAGCCGATGGTGATGGGGACCACCACCCCGGTCTGCCATTCCACACGTACTGTCCTCCACGCTACATTGACTAGGCGTGTCAGCCACGACAGCCCGACAATGTCCAGAGCCTTCAGCATCTCAGGGCGAATCTCATCCACACCTGGCGCCTTGCCACAGAAGAGCTTTTTGACAACTTCAGTGACCTCTACCAAGAATATGGGTGAGGCTTCCCCCGAGTCTTCAGACTCTGCCTCTTCCACAGAGGACGTACTGGTTGGGTTCAGGAGCGTTCTTTCCACCGCCCGACAATATCCTCAGTCTGGGTCAGCAGTTCTCCTCCTCGACTGAGCACAGCCCGAGCCAAGCCCTGCTTTCCCTTCCTGAGTCGCCGGACAGTTTGCCAGAACTTCCTTGAGGCCAACCGAAAATCCTGCTCCATGGCCTCCCCGAACTCCTCCCACACCCGGGTTTTTGCTTCAGCGACCGCTGAAGCTGCGGTCCTTTTGGCCTCCCGGTACCTGTCTGCTGTTTCAGGAGACCCCTGGGCCAACCAGGCCCGAAAGGCCTCCTTCTTCAGCCTGACGGCTTCCTTCACCGCTGGTGTCCACCAACGGGTTCTTGGGTTGCCGCCACGACAGGCACCGACAGCCTTTTGACCACAGCTCCGAGCTGCAGCCTCTACAATGGAGGCTCTGAACATGGCCCACTCAGGTTCCATGTCCCCAACCTCCCCCGGGATGCACGAGAAGTTCTTCCGGAGGTGGGAGTTAAAGACCTTATGGACAGGGGCTTCCACCAGACGTTCCCAGTTCACCCTCACTACATGTTTGGGTTTACCAGGTCTGTCTGGCAGCCTCCCGCGCCATCTGATCCAACTCACCACCAGGTGGTGATCAGTTGACAGCTCTGCTCCTCTCTTCACCCGAGTGTCCAAAACATGCGGCCGCAGATCTGCTGATACGATTACAAAGTCGATCAGCGACCTTTGGCCTAAGGTGGTCCGGTACCAGGTACACTTGTGGACCACCCTATGTTTGAACATGGTGTTTGTTATGGCCAGTCCATGACTAGCACAGAAGTCCAATAACAAAACACCACTCTGGTTCAGATCGGGCAGGCCGTTCATCCCAATCACTCCCCTCCAGGTTTCTCCATCATTGCCCACGTGTGCGTTGAAGTCCCCCAGTAGAACTATGTGGAACCCTTTCCAGGATGTCACCCAAGGACTCCAAGAAGGCCGGATACTCTGAGCTGCTGTTTGGTGCGTAGGCACACACAACAGTCAGAGCCTTCCCCCCAGCGACTTGCAGTCGCATGGAGGCGGCAAACCGCCCCAGTGCATGCTGGAGGTCACGGTCTGATGTAGCCAACAGAACCACATCATCTGCAAAGAGCAGAGATGCAATTCTGAGGTCCCCAAACCGGACACTCTCCTCACCTCGGCTGCGCCTTGAGATTCTGTCCATGAAGATCACGAACAGAACCGGTGACAAGGGACAACCTTGGCGGAGTCCAACACCCACTGAGAACGTGCTTGACTTTGTGCCGAGAATACGGACGCAGCTCGCACTTTGTTCGTACAAGGACCGAATGGCACGTACCAACGGCCCCGGTACTCCATACTCCCGTAGTACCCCCCACAGGATTCCCCGGGGGACACGGTCATAAGCCTTCTCCAAGTCCACAAAGCACATGTAGACTGGATGGGCAAACTCCCATGCCCCCCCCAACAACCCTGCGATGGTAAAGAGCTGGTCCACTTTTCCACGGCCAGGACGGAATCCGCATTGTTCCTCCTGAAGCTGAGGTTCAACAATCGGCCGGAGCCTCCTTTCCAGCACCCTGGAATAAACTTACCCAGGGAGGCTGAGCAGTGTGATACCCCGATAATTGGAGAACACCCTCCGGTCCCTTTTTTTTTTAATGGGTTTGAAGTTTCAAGTTTCAAGTATTTTATTGTCACTTCACAGATTACACGTATAAGCAGTGAGTGAAATTCTTACGTGCAAAACGCCTGACAGCCGACCGCAGTTATAAAGGAATACAATAGAAATAGAAATAGAATAAAAAACTATATTAACAATTTACAAAAAATCTAAACAAAAGAAAACTGTATAAGATATTAATACAAATATAAAACAATATAATAAAATATACATGTTATATTTTGACATTCACAGAATGTCACAGAATACTTCCTCAGACAGTCACACTTGAACACACGAGAACAACCCAAGTACCAGCAATTAGCACCAGGACTAGCACTAGCAGTAACACTAGCACTAGCACCAGCAGTAACACTAACACTAGCACTAGCAGTAGCACTAGCACTAGCACTACTACCAGCACTTGCACCAGCAGTAACACTAGTACTTAGCACCAGGACTAGCACTAAGCAGTATCGCTAGCAGTAACACTTAGCACTAGCACACCAGAGCTAGCACTAGCACTAGCAGTAACACTTAGCACTAGCACTTGTTCAGCAGCCTGATGGCCTGACTGTGGAAGCTGTCTCTGAGTCTGCTCGTGTGGCACTTGATACTGCGGCATCGCCTGCCTGACGGTAGAAGTGTGAACAGTTTGTGGCTGGGGTGGTTATTGTCTTTAATAATCCGTTTGGCCTTGGCCACGCACCGCCTGGTGTATATACCCAGGAGGGAGGGAAGCTCACCTCCAACGATGTACTGGGCCGTCCGCACCACCCTCTGTAGTGTTCTACGCTCCAGTGCGGTGCAGTTCCCGTACCAGACGGTGATGCATCCTGTGAGAACACTCTCGATGGTACTGGAGTAGAATGTTCTGAGGATGCGGGGGCACATGTTGGGAATTTCCTCAGTCGCCTGAGGAAATACAGGCGTTGTTGGGCCTTTTCACCACGTGTGTGGTGTGCGTGGTCCATGTGAGGTCCTCGGGAGATGTGCACGCCGATGGAACTTGAAGCGCTGACCCTCTCTACTGCAGCACCGTCGATGGAGATGGGGGCGTGCTCTCCTCTCCGCTTCCTGTAGTCCACGATCAGCTTCCTTGGTCTTCTTGACGTTGAGGGCGAGGTTGTTCTCTTGGCACCACTGTGTCAGTGATCCGACCTCCTCCCTGTAGGCTGTCTCGTCCGTCGATCAGGTTCCCCAACACTGTCGTGTCATCAGCGAACTTGATGATGACGATGGAGCTGTGCATAGCCATGCAGTCGTGGGTGTACAGGGAGTAGAGGAGAGGGCTCAACACGCATCCCTGAGGGGCTCCAGTGTTGAGGGTCAGCGGCTCTGAGGTGGTGCTGCCCATCCTCACCCACCTGGCGGTGGCCCGACAGGAAGTCCAGTATCCAGCTCACAGGTCGGGCGTGGCATGCCTAGACTCCTGAGCTTGGTGTCGAGCTTGGCAGGAACTATCGTGTTGAACGCTGAGCTGAAGTCCACAACAGCATTCTCACACAAACAGTTCTTCCCCTCCAGGTGAGAGAGGCGGTGTGAAGTGCCATGGCAATCGCGTCGTCGGTGGATCTGTTTTGACGGTACGCAAATTGCCATGGGTCCAGCGTGGCAGGCAACATGGAACAAATGAAGTCCTTGACCAGCCTCTCGAAGCCATTTACTGACAATCGAGGTGAGGGCTACGGGTCTCCAGTCATTCAGGGCCAGGTTACCTTGGGGTGTTTAGGGACAGGCACGATGATGGACATCTTTGAAGACCTCGGGAACAACAGCCTGGGACAGGGACAGGTTGAAGATGTCTGCGAAGACTCCTGCCAACTGGTCTGCGCATGCTCTGAGGACGCGCCCCGGGATGTGGTCTGGGCCCGCCGCCTTCCGGATGTCCACCCGCTTGAAGGCTCTGCGCACGTCAGCCTCTGAGATGTTCAGCAGGCTGCTCCTCAGGCAGCGCTGACTTCGGCGGGCTGCCGTTCACGTCGAACCGAGCAAAGAATGTGTTTAGCTCGCCTGGGAGGGAGGTAGAGGAGTTCTCTACACCGCTGGTTCTCCCTCTGAAGTCTGTGATTGTCTGCAGCCCCTTCCACACACCCCTCACGTCGTGGCTCTTGAATTTGTCCTCCACCCTGTTCTTATACTCCCGCTTGGCAGAGCCGATGGTCTTGCGGAGGTCGTAGCGGGCTCTCGTATATTCCACCATATTCCCGGAGTCAAAGGCGGCGTTACGCGTGCGGAGTGCGGCGCGTTTCTGGTTGGGATAAATCCGAACCGACTTAGTGGTGCTGTGATCACAGTGTGTTTCTCTGTGGATTTGGGTGGATTTCAATGCTACTTCTCTGTGCCATTTCCATTTTATTTTACTGTTGCTATTCTCTGCTGATCAAACCGACAGCCAGGTCCATGAACGCCCCCTGTGTGCCCCCCCTGCAGACCCTGTGCCATGGTGGTGCCCGACTTTGAGCTGATCTGCGAGATTATGCTGGTGGCCGAGGGCTTCCTGAGGCCCGGGCGCACTCGAACGCGTAGTTTCCAGCACCCTGGAATAAACTTTCCCGGGTGGAGCACACCCTCCGGTCCCCTTTCTTGAAAATGGGGACCACCACCCCGGTCTGCCACTCCACAGGTACTGTCCCCGACCTCCACGCTACATTGACTAGGCGTGTCAGCCACGACAGCCCGACAATGTCCAGAGCCTTCAGCATCTCAGGGCGAATCTCATCCACACCTGGCGCCTTGCCACTGAAGAGCTTTTTGACTACTTCAGTGACCTCTACCAAGGATATGGGTGAGGCTTCCCCCGAGTCTTCAGACTCTGCCTCTTCCACAGAGGACGTACTGGTCGGGTTCAGGAGCTCCTCAAAGTGTTCTTTCCACCGCCCGACAATATCCTCAGTCTGGGTCAGCAGTTCTCCTCCCCGACTGAGCACAGCCTGAGCCAAGCCCTGCTTTCCCTTCCTGAGTCGCCGGACAGTTTGCCAGAACCTCCTTGAGGCCAACCGAAAGTCCTGCTCCATGGCCTCCCGGAACTCCTGAGAAAACAGATAATCCATCCCTCACCACACACAAAAACACACGACCACACAACACACATTTGCCTAACATCACACACACACACACACACTCACACACACACACACACACACACAAATGTTGAAAAGGACAAGCATTGCGATGCAGTGAAACACTCTCTCACGCCGTCGCGCTTATCTACATGCACACCGACGCACACTTTTGACATTTTAATTCTCCAGAGTCTTTTGATGAGGGATCAACCGAACCGCCGGTCCAGGCGCCGGTCGGCACACTCACACACACACACTCAACAATGTGGTCCTCGAACAGCAAATGTCTGTGGTGTGGTTTTTCTTTTTTTTAATTTATCCGTGGCCTTTGAAAGCACAGATTCTCACTACAGTCAGTGTAGCCCCCCACCACCCCCACACCCACCTCCTACTTATGCGTCGTCGTTGGCCATCGTCTCGCTCTCCGGTTTATTCCAACATTAGCAATTTAGCGGTAATGAAATCAGATGATAATTAACCAACTGCTGCTGTAGTAGTAGTGTGTATCCTCGCGGGCCGTGGCTGCGAATCAATGTGAGCCAATTAGCCGCTGAAAGCACTTTGCTCTGTGGAACAAGTGGCTCCCACAGACGGGGGGCTGCGTTTCAGCTCCTCAGCACTTACAAGGCTAAAGCAGTGAATAGCATGTGCTTCTTTTTTTCTTTCTTTTTCTTCGTGACCCTAATGCGCTGTTTTGTCTCTCTGGTCACTTTTGTGTTGCGCGGTTCAATGATTACAAAGTTTTTACTGAGAGTTGAGACTTTTTGCAGTTTTTAACCGAAAAAGTCACAAAGTTTTCCTGTTCCTACGGTCGGCCGCATCGTCTCTGAAACGTGACTTCCTGGGACTTTCTTTACCTCCGATCGTTTTGTTCAACCGAAACGATTGAGAAAAACAACGGGCGGATGACTGAGGTGTGGTGGAAACGGTATCGACAGAATACTCCACAGAAATATACGATATGATATACGATCTCACGTCAATGTTATCGACGTGCTCCACGCAGCGCATGGTAGCAGGCGGACAAGCTGAAGCATTATTTCACTTTTTCATTCGCCAATCAGATGGCTGGGATGTCTCCGTACGGTGCGCTGAGGGTCTACCGCCTCATTGGTCCTGTCGGCCGGCACGTTTGGCTGGGAGACAGCAGGACTCTTGAGGCCAGAAGAAGTGAGGGAAGGATAGAAAGAAGAAGAAGAAGAATCAGTGCAGGGTTGTATATACAGTAGATCCTTTTGGCGGGGTCAAACGTGTCCAACTGGACCCCCCCCTTCTCAAGATCGCTCTGACCGCCTCTCCGGTCCGGTCGGGTGAGTCATCAAGGAGGAGGAGATGTCCTAAAGGTAGTTTAGTTATTTTGTGTTTTAGTTTTGTGTCTTTGTGATTTGTAGTCACATAGTTCCCTGGCCCATCCTGCGGGAAAGAGAGAGTCGAAAGAAAAAACTCGAAAACAACGATCCGTTCTGTTCAGTCGGTCGAGTCCATTCTGTTCAGTGTCAGGAGGCTGCACAGAGGGGCCCCCGTTTGACACACAAGCAAATCTCACCTGTTCATCGACACCTTGAACACAAGAGAGTCCCCCTTTGGCCCCTCCGCACACTCGGCCCGCATACCTAGTGGATACCACTGTGATGCCTGGACCGGATTCTGTGTGTCGGTGTCGGCCTCCACTATCCACGGCTGGATATACAGGATATTACGATAGCCTTTGGGTCATTGACCGTGAGTCGCCGTGTGTTGAAGCAGATCTGTCCAGAATCTGTCCTCCTCATGTGTTCTCTTCACAAGTGATCAGACGTTCGCCGTCTTTGAAACTTGTTTTAAAAAAACGACAGTAAAGTCCCTTTGTGTGAGTCGATTGCCGAGCACGGCACTGTCCCTTTAAGAGAACGAATCACATACACAGCATATGTCTCTGAATATTTAACAGTCATAACTTTGATAGCTTTGGGTTTCTGAACGCTCTGATTAATTGCAAATGTTACCTTGGGGGGATGTTCTCTATTGTCGTGTTAACTGAGGGGAGGAGGAACAATATGTTTTGAAGAATCCTATTATTATGATGACGTGGTTCTCACAGAGCAGCTGAAGAACTAGTGAAGAACAAACAGTTCGTTGTGTGTGTGTGTGTGTGTGTGTGTGTGTGTGTGTGTGTGTGTGTGTGTGTGTGTGTGTGTGTGTGTGTGTGTGTGTGTGTGTGTGCGTGTGTGTGTGTGTGTGTGTGTGTGTGTGTGTGTGTGTGTGTGTGTGTGTGTGTGTTGGTGTGTGTGTGCTGTGTGTGGTGTGTGTGCCTGTGTGTGTGCTTGTGTGTGTGTGTGTGTGTGTGTGTGTGTGTGTGTGTGTGTGTGTGTGTGTGTGTGTGTGTGTGTGTGAGTGTGTGTGTGTGTGTGTGTGTGTGTGTTGTGTGTGTGTGTGTGTGTGTGTGTGTGTGTGTGTGTGTGTTGTTGTGTGTGCGTGTGTGTTGTGGTTGTGTGTGTGTGTGTGTGTCTGTCTGTGTTGTGTCGTGTCTGTGTGTGTGTGTGTGTGGTCTGTCTGCGTGTGTGTGTGTGTCTGTGTGTGTGTGTCCGTGTGTGTGTCTGTCTATGTCTGTCTGTGTGTGTGTGTGTGTGTGTGTGTGATTTCTCCCCCCTCACCAGGACCATTACGACTGGGGTCTGCGCGCCATCAAGTCGGTGCTGGTGGTGGCGGGCGCCCTCAAGCGGGGGGACCCGGGCCGCGCCGAGGACCAGGTGCTGATGCGGGCGCTGCGGGACTTCAACGTCCCCAAGATCGTGACGGACGACATGCCCGTGTTCATGGGGCTGATCGGGGACCTGTTCCCCGCGCTGGACGTGCCGCGCAAGAGGGACATGGACTTTGAGAAGAACGTCAGGGACTCGGTGCTGGACCTCAAGCTACAGGCTGAGGACAACTTCATCCTCAAGGTGAGCGTCGGGCTTAGAAGGATGTACACTTTTATTGCGTGCTCCTTATCAGAGTCAGAATGTGCAATTGGTGCCTAACATTGAACATTAAACAGAGAAAAAACCAAGAAATATAACAAATAACCAATAACCTGAGTCAAGCACACGTTAGCTACCGATGGCGCACATTTTGGTGTGAATTTGTGTGCTAGCGTGACTTAGAACACGTTGCTAACTACATATTAGACACCTGCTCTGATTGTGCTATACCTGTGATGTAAAAGAATTTCCTCACTGATGCTCATCTCCTGACTCTAGCGCTCAGTACTGGTCGTCCTGTCTGTCTCTCTGTCTCTCTCTCTCTCTCTCTCTCTCTCTCTCTCTCTCTCTCTCTCTCTCTCTCTCTCTCTCTCTCTGTCTCTGTCTCTCTCTCTCTCTCTCTCTCTCTCTCTCTCTCTCTCTCTCTCGCCGCTCTCTCTCTGTCTCTCACTCTGTCTCTCCCTCTCTGTCTCTCTCTCTCTATCTCTCTCTATCTCTACCTCTGTCTCGCTCTCTGTCTCTCTCTCTCTCACTCTCTCTCTCTATCTCTCTCTGTCTCTCTGTCTCTCTCTCTCTCTCTCTCTCTCTCTCTCTCTCTCTCTCTCTACCTGTCTCTGTCTCGCTCTCTCTCTCTCTCTCCTCTCTCTCTCTCTCTACCTCTCTCTCTTCCGTCTCTCTCTCTCAATCGCACTCTCCTGTCTCTCACAGAGTCCGCTGGGGCCTGGCTCTGGCGTGCGTCCATCGTTAAGAATGAGTGCGAGGGGTTGGAGGTGGGCGCCGATATTAAGGAGCCCCCGCCGACCCCGCGCAAATACTCTGAGCTGCTGTTTGGTGCGTAGGCTCCCCCAAGAGCCTTTCCCCGCATCGCGGAGACTCATTCACCGGAGAGAACTCCAACACAGCGGCACTCAGCCGGGGACTTGTGAGTATCCCCACACCCGCCTGGCGCCTCACACCCTGGGCAACTCCGGAAAAGGAGAGGGTCCAGCCCCTCTCCAGGAGTTTGGTTCCAGAACCGGTGCTGTGCGTGGAGGTGAGCCCAACCATATCTAGTTGGTACCGCTCCACCTCCCGCACCAGCTCAGGCTCCTTCCCCGCCAGTGAGGTGACGTTCCACGTCCCTAGAACCAGTCGGCGATGCCGGGGATCTGCACGCCCAGGACCCCGCTTTTGCCTACTGCCCGGTATACAATGCACCCGATAATATGCAATATAATCCCAATTGGCAATATAGAGGAGCTCTTAATCAGTCAATACAACCTTCAATACAACAAGACTTCAGTGACTTGAATATATGAGGACAAACCTGAAATGTCAGTAGAAGACAGGAAGTTCATGACATGTGCAAATGATAGTGTAATACTGAAAAATGGACACTATAATCTGGACTTAACTTTCAGGAGAGATGAATTGGTCATGCCAAATACCGGGTCTGTTGTTGAACAATGCCTCCTAAAAAGCAGGCAAGTCTAAAAAGGAAATTCCAAAGAAATTACCATTTAAAAAAAGAATAGAGTTGTGACTGATGTCATTGAGAAGGGATATGCTGATGTGACACCACAGGAGCAGCTGGAAATGACTGACGACAGAGTGTGGTACATTCCACACCATGGAGTGTACCACCCCCACAAACAAAAGAAAGATTGATTTTTGATTGCAGCACATCCTACCAAGGAAAGTTACTCAACCTTGAGCTGTTACAAGGCCTGTATTTAACTAATAGCCTATTAGGAGTGCTTCTAAGCTTCAGGCAGGAGCCAGTGGCTGAAATGGCAGATATCCGGTCAATGTTCCACCAAGTGAGGGTATCACCAAAATACAGACTTTCTAAGGTTTCTGTGGTGGCCTAAAGGCGATGTAAGTAAGGATAATGCTTGTCCACTTGTTTGGCACAGCATCTTCATCAAGCTGCATAAGCTTTGCATTAAAAAGAACAGCAGAAGACAACAAATGTTGCTCTCACCCAGAGGTCATAGATACCATTAAGAATAACTATGTTGATGATTGTTTAAAGTATATGCCATCAGATCAGGATGCTCTACAACTAGTTTTAACTATTTTTTTTTTCACTTGGGAGGATTTCAACCCACAAAGTGGGTGAGTAACAGCTATACTGTGCTCTCTGCAATTCCCGAGGAAGACATAGCCAAATAAGTGAAAATGTTGGATGTGGACAAGGACAAACTACCAATTGAAAGGGCACTTTGATTGCAAGGGTATGTTGAGAATGCTGCGTTCATGTTTAAGGTCACAGTGAAACAAAGACCACACACTGGAAGAGGAATATTGTCTGTGGCAAGCTCAGTGTATGACCCTCTTGGATTCTTAGCCCCACCCACTCTACCAGCAAAGAGCATAATTCAAATGCTGTGCAAAGAAAGAACATGGAGGGGATGTGCAAATTCCACAAACATCTCAGAAATGGACAGAATGGAAATCCAGTTATGAGAAGCTGAATGACTTCAGTGTGCCCCATTGCATTAAATGAAAAGACTTTGGAGAACCAACATGAGCCCAACTGCATCACTTTTCACACTCTAGTGAGTATGGATGTGATACTGTAAGCTACCGGTGAAGGAATGGAATGGAGGAATGACAGAGATGAAGTTTCTGTTTCCTTCAAGATGAGAAAAGGTAGATTGGCTCCCTTAAAACAGATGATACACAGGATGGAGCTCACAGCTACAGTGTTGACAAAATGCTTAAAGCAAAACTGCAACTGAAACTTGAAGATTCAGTCTTTTGGACTGATAGTCAGACAGTGCTGATGTAACAGGTCTATTTAGGACCCAAATGCAGCACAACATTAAAGACACAGAAGGTAACATTGAAGCGGGAACACAGGTGACGCAGCAGCGGGGACAAAGGTGACGCTAGAATGGGGACACAGGTGACGCAGGAGCTGGGACACAGGTGAGAGTGGCTGGGAGGGAGAACACACACTCACACATGTCGTGGTGGTAGCAGGTCCGGAATCGGGTGGATAGTCAGCTGGGCAGAGGGACCGTGGCGAAGCAGGCAGATGGATGGTCGGGGACAAGCGGATGATTGAGAAACTGGGAAGCAAGGTCCAGTCGAAGATATGTCAAACAGCTACAGGAACAGGCAGACAGGAATCTTATGTTTGTGACTTGCTGTGCTGCGAGTGTCTCTGCAATAGCCTTTATCATATTATCTTATGGCATTTATTTTCATATCATATTGTAGCGGCCAGGGGTCGGCTGAGCCGTGCTGATTATATGTGAGGCGCAAAGGTTTATGGAAGAACAGATTGTTCATGTCTAGTTTGGGTTTTGGGGTTTAAACAATGTTTGTGTGTTCTGATTGTAGTGTAATTTTTTGTGTGTGTTGTGTGTATTTAGCTGTTGCTCATACGTGTTTGTAATTTGTCATGTTGCACCACCGTTGGGGAAAGGTGTGTTGTCGGGAGTTACCCCCAGGGGTGTGTGAGTGTGGTTGTGGGCGTGATTAAACGTTGTACCTGGGGTTGTGCGGTGAATGGGGCACAGGTCAAGATAAACATTACTCCCGTCTCTGAGTCGTGGTGTTCATTCTAATCGCGTGTGAACACTTCTCAATTCCGCTGCAGCCTAAATTGAATACATGTTGAACAAACTGGTTTATTGCAGAGTGTGTAGATGTAGACAGAGCAGGTGATAAATGCTAGCATGCTAGTGCTCTTCTGAGTGTGTGTGGTGATTACAAGTACCTGGGTGTCCTGGGTGTCCACATAGACAATAAAATGGACTGGACTAAAAACACAGAGGCCCTGTATAAGAAAGGTCAGAGTTGCCTGTATTTCCTACGGAGACTCAGATCTTTCAACATCTGCAAAACCATGCTGCAGATGTTCTATCACTCTGTGGTGGCCAGCGTCATCTTCTACGCTGTTGTGTGCTGGGGCAGCAGGGTGAAGGCAGCCGACGCTAACAGACTCAATAAGCTCATCAGGAAAGCGGTTCTGTCCTGGGAGTGGAATTGGAGTCTTTGGTGGAGGTCTCGGAGAGGAGGATGCTGAGTAAACTACTCAGTATATGGACAACGCCTCTCATCCCCTACACGCCACACTGGAGTCATACCAGAGCACCTTCAGCCATAGACTGAGACGACCGAGGTGCACCACAGAATGCCACAGTAGGTCCTTTCTGCTTGTGGCCATCAAACTCTATAACTCCTCCTCCATGGGGCACGGTGGCGCAGCGCTTGCACTGCTGTCTCACAGCAAGAAGGTCCTGGGATCGATTCCCACCTGGGGCGCTATTGACTCTGGGGTGCCCAGGTGGGTGATCTCCCAGCCTTTCTGTGTGGAGTTTGCATGTTCTCCCCGTGCTCTGCGGGGTCTCCTTCCACAGTAAGAACCCCAATTAAAAACATGTGAAGATTGCTTCTCCTGTCCTGTCCCTGACCAAAGATGTGGACGCAAGACCTGGAGCTGCTGGTCCCCGGGTGCTGTAAAAGGGCTGCCCACTGCTCCTGGAGGGGCAGCATAACACAGGATGGGTCAAATGCAGAGACTACATTTCCGCGGGCCACCCTCCCTGCATGTTCAAATCCATAGTGTGGAGGTGCTAAACCACACACTTCCTGCATGCTGTGTGTTTGTGACCATGAGTGTGGGCGACTAAGACATAAATGTTGATTCTCGCGTGGTCCTCTTCCTTCCACCTGGCCTGCGGGGAGGAGGCGTGGAACAATGATTGAATAGCACGTGAGATCAAGCTTCATGTGCATTTTCCTTGCTAGTTATCATGTGCAATATTATATTACCTCTTGACCAGGCTCACATATTCGTGCAAGTATCGTCTCTCAAATGCTATGTTCATAGTATTCATAAATTTGAATATCATGTTACATGGCGCAGAACCTAACCCCCTTTGGCCGGTAAGTGAGAGAGATTACCAATGCAATCATCTCACTTCATGTACATCCTCCTTCGTACTTATGAGCAATGCTGCAGACTACAACTAATACGTGCTATTTTTATGCACACTGTATGTACCCAGATCCCAGTTCCCTACTACCGGGATCACCCTACTCTCTAATTATCATTCTGTCACTCGGATAGTTATTCAGGCCACCTTCCACGCAACGGGTTCTTGGGTTGCCGCCACGACAGGCACCAACAGTCTTTTGACCACAGCTCCGAGCTGCAGCCTCTACAAGGGAGGCTCTGAACATGGCCCACTCAGGTTCCATGTCCCCAACCTCCCCCCGGATGCACGAGAAGTTCTTCCAGAGGTGGGAGTTAAAGACCTTATGGACAGGGGCTTCCACCAGACGTTCCCAGTTCACCCTCACTACATGTTTGGGTTTACCAGGTCTGTCTGGCAGCCTCCCGCGCCATCTGATCCAACTCACCACCAGGTGGTGATCAGTTGACAGCTCTGCTCGTCTCTTCACCCGAGTGTCCAAAACATGCGGCCGCAGATCTGCTGATACGATTACAAAGTCGATCAGCGACCTTTGGCCTGAGGTGGTCCAGTACCAGGTACACTTGTAGACCAGCCTATGTTTGAACATGGTGTTTGTTATGGCCAGTCCATGACTAGCACAGAAGTCCAATAACAAAACACCACTCTGGTTCAGATCGGGCAGGCCGTTCATCCCAATCACTCCCCTTCAGGCTTCTCCATCATTGCCCACGTGTGCGTTGAAGTCCCCCAGTAGAACTATGTCCCCTTTCCAGGATGCAACCCAAGGACTCTAAGGATACTCTGAACTGCTGTTTGGTGCGTAGGCACACACAACAGTCAGAGCCTTTCCCCCAGCGACTTGCAGTCGCATGGAGGCGACCCTCTCATTCACCGGAGAGAACTCCAACACAGCGGCACTCAGCCGGGGACTTGTGAGTATCCCCACACCCGCCTGGCGCCTCTCACCCTGGGCAACTCCGGAAAAGGAGAGGGTCCAGCCCCTCTCCAGGAGTTTGGTTCCAGAACCGGTGCTGTGCGTGGAGGTGAGCCCAACCATATCTAGTTGGTACCGCTCCACCTCCCGCACAAGCTCAGGCTCCTTCCCCGCCAGTGAGGTGACGTTCCACGTCCCTAGAACCAGTCGGCGATGCCGGGGATCTGCACGCCCAGGACCCCGCTTTTGCCTACTGCCCGGTATACAATGCACCCGATAATATGCAATATAATCCCAATTGGCAATATAGAGGAGCTCTTAATCAGTCAATACAACCTTCAATACAACAAGACTTCAGTGACTTGAATATATGAGGACAAACCTGAAATGTCAGTAGAAGACAGGAAGTTCATGACATGTGCAAATGATAGTGTAATACTGAAAAATGGACACTATAATCTGGACTTAACTTTCAGGAGAGATGAATTGGTCATGCCAAATACCGGGTCTGTTGTTGAACAATGCCTCCTAAAAAGCAGGCAAGTCTAAAAAGGAAATTCCAAAGAAATTACCATTTAAAAAAAGAATAGAGTTGTGACTGATGTCATTGAGAAGGGATATGCTGATGTGACACCACAGGAGCAGCTGGAAATGACTGACGACAGAGTGTGGTACATTCCACACCATGGAGTGTACCACCCCCACAAACAAAAGAAAGATTGATTTTTGATTGCAGCACATCCTACCAAGGAAAGTTACTCAACCTTGAGCTGTTACAAGGCCTGTATTTAACTAATAGCCTATTAGGAGTGCTTCTAAGCTTCAGGCAGGAGCCAGTGGCTGAAATGGCAGATATCCGGTCAATGTTCCACCAAGTGAGGGTATCACCAAAATACAGACTTTCTAAGGTTTCTGTGGTGGCCTAAAGGCGATGTAAGTAAGGATAATGCTTGTCCACTTGTTTGGCACAGCATCTCCATCAAGCTGCATAAGCTTTGCATTAAAAAGAACAGCAGAAGACAACAAATGTTGCTCTCACCCAGAGGTCATAGATACCATTAAGAATAACTATGTTGATGATTGTTTAAAGTATATGCCATCAGATCAGGATGCTCTACAACTAGTTTTAACTATTTTTTTTTTCACTTGGGAGGATTTCAACCCACAAAGTGGGTGAGTAACAGCTATACTGTGCTCTCTGCAATTCCCGAGGAAGACATAGCCAAATAAGTGAAAATGTTGGATGTGGACAAGGACAAACTACCAATTGAAAGGGCACTTTGATTGCAAGGGTATGTTGAGAATGCTGCGTTCATGTTTAAGGTCACAGTGAAACAAAGACCACACACTGGAAGAGGAATATTGTCTGTGGCAAGCTCAGTGTATGACCCTCTTGGATTCTTAGCCCCACCCACTCTACCAGCAAAGAGCATAATTCAAATGCTGTGCAAAGAAAGAACGTGGAGGGGATGTGCAAATTCCACAAACATCTCAGAAATGGACAGAATGGACATCCAGTTATGAGAAGCTGAATGACTTCAGTGTGCCCCATTGCATTAAATGAAAAGACTTTGGAGAACCAACATGAGCCCAACTGCATCACTTTTCACACTCTAGTGAGTATGGATGTGATACTGTAAGCTACCGGTGAAGGAATGGAATGGAGGAATGACAGAGATGAAGTTTCTGTTTCCTTCAAGATGAGAAAAGGTAGATTGGCTCCCTTAAAACAGATGATACACAGGATGGAGCTCACAGCTACAGTGTTGACAAAATGCTTAAAGCAAAACTGCAACTGAAACTTGAAGATTCAGTCTTTTGGACTGATAGTCAGACAGTGCTGATGTAACAGGTCTATTTAGGACCCAAATGCAGAACAACATTAAAGACACAGAAGGTAACATTGAAGCGGGGACACAGGTGACGCAGCAGCGGGGACAAAGGTGACGCTAGAATGGGGACACAGGTGACGCAGGAGCTGGGACACAGGTGAGAGTGGCTGGGAGGGAGAACACACACTCACACATGTCGTGGTGGTAGCAGGTCCGGAATCGGGTGGATAGTCAGCTGGGCAGAGGGACCGTGGCGAAGCAGGCAGATGGATGGTCGGGGACAAGCGGATGATTGAGAAACTGGGAAGCAAGGTCCAGTCGAAGATATGTCAAACAGCTACAGGAACAGGCAGACAGGAATCTTATGTTTGTGACTTGCTGTGCTGCGAGTGTCTCTGCAATAGCCTTTATCATATTATCTTATGGCATTTATTTTCATATCATATTGTAGCGGCCAGGGGTCGGCTGAGCCGTGCTGATTATATGTGAGGCGCAAAGGTTTGTGGAAGAACAGATTGTTCATGTCTAGTTTGGGTTTTGGGGTTTAAACAATGTTTGTGTGTTCTGATTGTAGTGTAATTTTTGTGTGTGTTGTGTGTATTTAGCTGTTGCTCATACGTGTTTGTAATTTGTCATGTTGCACCACCGTTGGGGAAAGGTGTGTTGTCGGGAGTTACCCCCAGGGGTGTGTGAGTGTGGTTGTGGGCGTGATTAAACGTTGTACCTGGGGTTGTGCGGTGAATGGGGCACAGGTCAAGATAAACATTACTCCCGTCTCTGAGTCGTGGTGTTCATTCTAATCGCGTGTGAACACTTCTCAATTCCGCTGCAGCCTAAATTGAATACATGTTGAACAAACTGGTTTATTGCAGAGTGTGTAGATGTAGACAGAGCAGGTGATAAATGCTAGCATGCTAGTGCTCTTCTGAGTGTGTGTGGTGATTACAAGTACCTGGGTGTCCTGGGTGTCCACATAGACAATAAAATGGACTGGACTAAACACACAGAGGCCCTGTACAAGAAAGGTCAGAGTTGCCTGTATTTCCTACGGAGACTCCGATTTTTCAACATCTGCAAAACCATGCTGCAGATGTTCTATCACTCTGTGGTGGGCAGCGTCATCTTCTACGCTGTTGTGTGTTGGGGCAGCAGGGTGAAGGCAGCCGAAGGCAGCCGCTGACAGACTCAACAAGCTCATCAGGAAAGCAGGTTCTGTCCTGGGAGTGGAATTTAAGTCTTTGGTGGAGGTCTCGGAGAGGAGGATGCTGAGTAAACTACTCAGTATCATGGACAACGCCTCTCATCCCCTACACGCCACACTGGAGTCATACCAGAGCACCTTCAGCCATAGACTGAGACGACCGAGGTGCACCACAGAATGCCACAGTAGGTCCTTTCTGCTTGTGGCCATCAAACTCTATAACTCCTCCTCCATGGGGCACGGTGGCGCAGCGCTTGCACTGCTGCCTCACAGCAAGAAGGTCCTGGGATCGATTCCCACCTGGGGCGCTATTGACTCTGGGGTGCCCAGGTGGGTGATCTCCCAGCCTTTCTGTGTGGAGTTTGCATGTTCTCCCCGTGCTCTGTGGGGTCTCCTTCCACAGTAAGAACCCCAATTAAAAACATGTGAAGATCGCTTCTCCTGTCCTGTCCCTGACCAAAGATGTGGACGCAAGACCTGGAGCTGCTGGTCCCCGGGTGCTGTAAAAGGGCTGCCCACTGCTCCTGGAGGGGCAGCATAACACAGGATGGATCAAATGCAGAGACTAAATTTCTGCAGGCCACTCTCCCTGCATGTGTTTGTGACCATAAGTGTGGACTAATAAAGTGATCTCTGATCTCTCTCTCCCATCTGCGGGAAGGACAGTTGAAATACACTGAGCAATATCATGTGCATTTTTCTCAGTATCATGTGCAATATTAATATTACTACCCATGTGCAATACTCTCAATATCATGTGCTATATTATTAATATTATTAATATCATGTTACCTCTAAATATTACCTGCAATCTTACCTCTCATCTCCTCTCATCATCATGTGCAATATTCTTTTTATCATGTGCAATACTTCCTCTAACCATTATTAATATCACAGTTTTATTGCACTTCAATTATTGCCAAATTGTTTTCGCAGACTGAATACCTTATCTTGCCTATATATTTTTTTATATTTTTATACTTCACCTATATTTTTGGTGATTTGTAAAACATTTGTAAATCTGCTATTTTATTTTTAATATTCTGTTTATTTCTCTATTGTTTTATTGTATTGCTATGCAACCTGGCACAAGAATTTCCTTCGGGATTAATAAAGTTCTATCTTAACTTATCTTATCTTTCGATTATCCAATGTGTAGCCTCACCCAACGCCAGACTCTCACTCAGGCCAGGTGAGGCTGCTTAAATCAGGCACCAAGCACACACACTGCGCAAGTCCTTGATTTTTTTTCTTAAATTCACAAACTTTATAACATTTCAAGGATATGTGGGAACCCTGAATGATTGGAAGAAGTACAAAGGTTTCAGGATGAAACAATTATACAAAGACACAATGAACCAATGAGGCAATTAGACAACATCTGGTGGGAGGGGCTTACGCAACATTTTAATGTTGAGGATTAAGTAAACGCAGCTATTTATGAGTACTATGATTGCATGTGGTGGAAACCACACACTGTTGCAGTGTATACATGTACACAGATATTGGGGGGGGGGGGGGGCTTAAAGGCACACACACACACACACACACACACACACACACACACACACAGTGCTGCATAAACAAACACGCACATAATCTGTTTTAACTCCCTTTCAGTAGATTTTGTGCTTTTACAGAATAGAAACGGTTCTGGAAGAACAATGCATTTCTTGGCACCTCACACGATTCTCCGTCGATGCAGCAGTGCTTCCATGTGATGTTAAATTCTCCCGTTCCAATCATCTGTACCTTTTATGTCTATGCCTCTTTTTTCGGATGTAGTTTAAATCACATTCTGCTGTGAGACGCATTCTTGTTTGGAATCCATTTCACTTTCGCTGGGTTCTTCTCTTGGTTCACATACTCTCTACCTCTTTTCCCGTTCTGAGTGTGCCTCTCTCTCACTTTCAAACACATGTTTACTTTTTTCTGAACTCACCACCTCTCTCTCATGGCAGTCATTTGTTCACATCTTCTTTGTAGATGTGTTCACCTATCTCCCTCACCTCCCCCTTTTCCCTCACATAAAACTCAATCTCTTGTTTTCATTTATGATCTATGCATAGCTATCATTTTCATATATGCATCTCTGTCCCTCCCCCTCTCTACATTTGCTTTAGCACCACCCCCGCCCACACACGCTCATATGCACGCATGCACGCATACATGCACACACACACACACACACACACACACACACACACACACACACACACACACACACACGCACGCACACACACACACACACAGGATGACAAAATCCATCAAGCCCATGTCTTCAGAGTGTGCGCCGATCAGCTAGCGGAGGTATTCTTCTCTACATTCAACCTCTCCCTGTACCAGTCTGCAGTCCCCACCTGCTTCATACAGACCACCATTGTCCCCGTACCAAAGAAACCCTCCATCACCTGCCTGAATGACTACCACCTTGTAGCACTGACCCACATCATCATGAAGTGCTTTGAGTGGCTAGTCAGAACCCACATCTGCTCCACCCTCCTGAAACCTTGGACCCCCTTCAATTTGCATACCATCCCAACAGATCTACGGACGATGCCATTGCCCTGACAGTTCACACCACCCTCTCCCGCCTGGAGAAGGGTAACACATATGTGAGGATGCTATTAATTGACTACATCTCAGCACTAAACACTATTGTGCCCATCAAGCTTCTTCTCAAGCTCAGGAGCCTGGGGGTAAACTCCTCCCTTTGCAACTGGTTCCTGGACTTCTTGACGGGAAGACCCCAGGTTGTGAGAATGGGCAGTCTCAACTTCTCTCTAATGACCCTGAGCATCGGAGCCCCTCAGGGCTGCGTACTCAGTCCACTCCTGCATGCCCTGTACACACATGACTGGTGTAGCAACACTTAGCCCCAACACCATCCTTAAGTTTGCAGATGACACCACCATCCTGAGTCTCATCACCAACAATGATGAGGCCGCCTACAGATAGGAGGTCAAGGACTTGGCAACATGGTGGTAGGGCAACAACCTCTCTCCCAACGCCTGCAAGACTAAGGAGATGATCGTGGAATTCAGGAAATGGCAGGGGCAGGTCATGCCCCCCTACACATTGACAGAGCTGAAGGAAAGAAAGTCTCCTGCTTCAAGATCCTTGGTGTGTTCATCAAAGATGACCTCACCTGGTCCAGGCAAGTGGACACGGCTGTACAAACTCAAGAAATTTGACATGTCTGAAAAAACTCACTGACTTTTAGAGGTGCACCATCAAGATCAACCTCTCTGGCTGCATCACTGCCTGGTTTGGCAACTGCTCCTCTGCTGTTCACAAGGCCATCCAGAGGGTGGTGAAGACAGCGGAGCGCATCATTGGCTGCCATCTCCCAGCCATGCAAAGCATCTACCAAACATAATGCCTTAGGAAAGCACAGAAAATCATCGAGGACCAGAGCCACCCAGGCCGTGGACTGGTCACGCTGCTGCGGTAGATGTTACCGAAGCATCCAGGCACGGGCTACCAGACTCAAAAACTATTTTTTCCCACAAGCCATTAGGCTTCTCAACCAGCAACACCAATCTCATTGATCATTACTGATCACTTTAAATGTACATTTTATAACATTGATAATATTTAGATGATTCACCTACTCTGGATACATATGCCATATTCCCTATGCTATATTTAAATACTCTGGATACATATGCTCTGATTCTCTATCTTTTGTATATTTCTGCTATGACAAGCCATATTGTTATGGTCCGTACCCGAAAAAACAGAAGCCAGTGTGACAAACCCCGAACGGAGAAGACAGACTCAGACACCAGTATAAAGTTCCACGGGTTTTTTTTTATATTCTCAGGGAACGTAGCTAGGAGTGATATAAAGATACCTATATATATATAATAATAATAATAATAATAATAAATATATATATATACACCCAAGGACAATAAATGATTATACTAATAATAAATCTGTCTATATCTATTTCTTTCTATATCTAATATATATATCTATATCTATAATGAATTTCTATATATATATATATATATAGCTATACAATAAAAATAAATCTCTAATACTAAGCTATCAAAACAAAATACTCAACAGGGTTTGTAATAAACTCTTTAAATGTTTATTCTTGTTTAAATAACGTAATGTCCACTCTCTGGTTCGTTGTTCACTTTTACTATGAGCGTAACTTCAGCACTGCCATTCACATGTTATCTCCGTTCTCTCGCCCTCCTCGTGGTCCCTCCCCCACTTTACGGCTCTCTCCTTTACGACCCTTCCGACTGTCGTAACACAGCATATCATTACATCTCCCCCTTTTAATTCCTTCTCCCCTCAGTGCGACTGCTCAACATTCAAATAACAGTTAAGTATTCTTGACTCACTGCAAGACAACAATTTAACCTTAGCAAACATTTAACACTACTGTTGCTAAACAATAATTTCCACTCCAATTACAGTGGGCTATTTTCCTCTTATCCCTACTTTCCCCTCTGTGAGTAAATAAACATTTGTTTACAATTTATCGCTCAGACGTCGGGAACAGTACGCCACAGGTCTCCAGTCTTCCCCGTGGAGCTGCAACAGCACACCACCGACCCCATAGCTGCTTGCGTCGGCAGAGACTGCCGTGGGCTTGTTGACGTCGTAGTATGCAAGGGTGGGCGAGGTGGTGAGCAGCATCTTCATCTGTTGGAATGCAGACTGCTGCGCTGGACCCCATGTCCACGCCGACTTGTCCTTCATCAGTACGTACAGTGGGTGACCCACCGTGGCCAGCCTGGGGACATATTTTCCCAGGTAATTTACCATGCCCAGGATCCTTTTGAGTTCCTGGACATTTTCTGGTTCTGGTGGGGGAAGCTCACTGATGGCTGACACTTTAGCTGGAAAGTTAAATGTGTGGGGAATATTTCCATATCGAAGTCGGCAAAACAATAACGATGCTGCGTCAGGGTGAGCGCTTCTTTCGGTCCATTTATAATCCTACAGCGTCAACTAGCGACGGTCTGTTTCACTCATTCTTCTGTCACCCCCCAAATTTGGGGAAGGGCAGGCATAAGTGAACTCCCAGTTTCTCCCTGAATCTCTCTCCCTCATCCATGCGCGACAAGAGAATCGACACCGCACCCGAATAGTGTTGGATGGGGAAACCCAACAATGTTCCAAATCTCACTGAAGCACACTACAAACCTCACACAGAATAAGGGGTTACTGTAATCCATCTCGCGTCCTATGTGTCTGGTAGCGGTGCTTTTGCTTACAAAGTATTACGTGGCTCTGGAGGTTCTTATTACTGGCGTCAGAGGGCTGATTATGTGTGTCAGGATGAAGGTCAATCCTAGTTCGGAAGTTGGTAAAGCAAGACTTTTTACTGTACAAGTCTATAACAAAAGGAGTTCTAGTTTCGCTGAGTACTCCTCTCCAGATCCCAACAACTCAATTGCGATCTTCTTATGCTTCATGGTCTTTCTTCCATCTTATATTTTTTTTAACACTGCCTATAGACTCCCAACCTTAACACACATTTTACACACCTCCCTTTATTAATGTAATTAACATTGTTGGGTTCCCTCCTGCTGGCCGGTACCCCTCTCAAATGTCTTGAATAGTTTTTTTACATCACAGTACACCATATTTAATATTAAGCCATATATATTCTATAATTAGCACTTTCTATTTCGGCATGTATTAATCCCTTTTACAGTATTTTTATAAGACAGTATCTACAAACCAACATATACACTAAATGCGGAAACGAAACAAGTAAATGTTAATAACCTCTTTAAATGTTATTCCTTGTTTTTAAATAACGACTCATCTCCTACTTCTCATGGTTCGATCTGAATATATAAAAAATAATATAAAATATATACGCGTAAACTTCAGCATGCCATATCACCATGTTATCTTTATCTGTTATATCTCACGCCCCCTTGTTTAAGGATCCTACTACTTAACGGCACTCCCGACCCCCTACGTACCCCTTTCGACGTCGAACCGGCATACTCATCATTACTCTCCCCCTTTAAATTTTTCCTTTCTTTCCCCTCACGTCGCGAACTTCAGTGGCTCAACATTCAAGAAACTAGTTAAGTAAGCTTCTTGACTTCAAACTGCACAATCAATTTAACCTTTAGCA
>PIJE02000007.1:686986-761375 GCA_002895965.2 Coryphaenoides rupestris | reverse complement strand
CAACTTAACATTTAACACTGCTGTTGCTAAACAATAATTTCCACTCCAATTACAGTGGGCTATTTTCCTCTTATCCCTACTTTCCCCTCTGTGAGTAAATAAACATTTGTTTACAATTTGTGTTGCAGGAACTCTTTTTCACATTACAGGAACGGTAAGTATTCAACATTAGTTTACAATTTATGTTGCAGGAACTCTTTTTTCACATTACAGGAACGGTAAGTATTCAACATTAGTTTACATTTCCTTCCGGAACTTTTTTTTTTTTCCATTCTCTTCTCACAGGTCCAGTCTCACAACTGGTTTACTGGCCCTGCCGGACCTGGTACGTATCAGTCCGTCAGTTCCTCCAGGTGTACTCCCGGTCTGGACAGGAGGATCAGTCTCTGGATGCAGCATCTTCATCTGTTGGAATGCAGACTGCTGCGCTGGACCCCATGTCCACGCCGACTTGTCCTTCATCAGTACGTACAGTGGGTGACCCACCGTGGCCAGCCTGGGGACATATTTTCCCAGGCAATTTACCATGCCCAGGATCCTTTTGAGTTCCTGGACATTTTCTGGTGGGGGAAGCTCACTGATGGCTGACGCTTTAGCTGATCTGATCGCCACGCCACTCTGCGTCGATCACATGGCCCAGGAAGTGTAGCTTTTCCTGTCCCAGCTTACATTTTTTCATGTTCAGTTTCAGCCCAGCGGACTCCAGCCGTTCCATGACCCTCTGTAGGCGCTGGTCATGCTCTGTGATATATCAATAATGTCGTCCATATACACAGCTGTCCCCTGCAAACCCTCCAGTGTCTCTACCATCTTCCTCTGGAATATTTCTGGGGCGCTGCTGATACCGAAAGGGAGTCGTTTAAAACAGTATCTGGCAAAAGGAGTGATAAACGTAGTCAGTTTCTGGCTGGCTTCGTCGAGCGGGATTTGCCAGAATCCAGACGCCGCATTCAGTGAGGAGAACAATGTCGACCCGTTCAGTTCTGCTGTTATCTCCTCTGCAGTCGGCAGGATGAATCTCTCCCTTTTTACAGCTTTGTTTAGTTTCTTGAGGTCCACGCAGATGCGCAGCCTGCCAGTTTTCTTTGGGGCATGGTGCACACCATTCAGTGGACTCGCTCACCTTCACTATGATGTCATTAGCCTCCATTCTTTCTAACTCTTTCTTAACTGGCTCCATAAGAGGGATGGGGACCCTGCGCGCTGTGTGTACGGCGTAGGGCTGTGCGTCCTCCCTGAGCACTATTTTAACTGGTTGAGTCTTGAGCAGACCGAACTCACTCGTGTTATGGACTGCATGGACTCTCTTCACTAGGCCCATCTCCTCAATTATTGCTCGGCTGAGGAAATTACTCACCGTTCCCCCTTTTACTACATAGACTTTGAAAGAATAGTCTTTTCCTTTATATGCGGTGTGTGTTGTGAATTGGCCTACACAGTCTAACCGTCCGCCATCCGGGCCCCTCAATACTGTCTTAGCCTCGTGCAGATCTCGCTTTGGTTCCAATGTTTCAAAGGCTCTCTCACTCATTACACATACGTCAGCCCCCGTGTCTATTTTGAACCCGACCGGTGTACTTCCAATATCTAACAGTACAGTCCATTGTTCACAGCCTGGGGTTTTACTGACTACTGAGCCCAGAAAGTAGGCTGTATCCTCCTCACTTTCTGTGACTTCCCTCACTATTTTGTTTTTACACATTCTCTCCCAATGTCCTGTTTTCTTACACTTGTGGCATGTAGACTTGGCTGCAGGGCATTTCTCCTCCCTCCTGTGAGTTGTTTTGCCACATCTACCACACGTCTTACTGTGGTCCTTGTCTTTACCGCCTCTGTCATTATCTTTGTTCGGGTACTGGCTCCGCCATTTTGTGTATTTTACATGTCCCTGCGCTACCTCCTGTATAGCGCATGCTCCCTCACCTTGCCGGCGGACTTGGGCTTTCACGTCTTCCAGTTGACGGGCCTCCTGTACCGTCATCTCCAGCGTGAGGTTAGGGATGAGTTGCAGCTTGCGAGACAGCTCTTTATCCTGGATTCCCACCACGATACGGTCCCTAATGTGCTCTTCACGTTGGGCCCCGAAATCGCAGTGCTCCGAAAGCTCATAAAGAGCGCGGATAAATGTCTCTACCCTCTCCCCAGCACGTTGCACCCGCTGGTAAAAACAGGCTCTCTCGTGAATGACGTTACGCTTTGGTATGAAGTAAGCGTCAAACTTCCCCATAACCACATCATAGTTCGTGTCCTCGCTTGCTCCAAAGACAAACGAACTAAAGATATTTTCTGCTTCGGCACCTAATGCATAGATAAGAGTGCTCACTTGCACGCAGCCCTCTTCCTTATCCAGCTTCGTAGCTATGCGGTACCGGGAGAAGCGCTTCTTCCAGTCCGCCCACTCCGCTGGTCTTTCAAAGCAGAAATTCTCCGGTGGACTGAACTTCGCCATCTTCTGACACCATGTAATAAACTCTTTAAATGTTTATTCTTGTTTAAATAACGTAATGTCCACTCTCTGGTTCGTTGTTCACTTTTACTATGAGCGTAACTTCAGCACTGCCATTCACATGTTATCTCCGTTCTCTCGCCCTCCTCATGGTCCCTCTCCCACTTTACGGCTCTCCTTTACGACCCTTCCGATGGTCGTAACACAGCATATCATTACAGGGTTGAGGGAGAGTCGGGGTAGTCTGGTGGTCACGGTAGTCAGGGTGTCTGTCAGGGATCCGTCTGCGGGGAGAAGGGGAGTCCAGGGATAGGGGCGTGGAGAGGGTCCGAGGAGAGTAAGGGGTCCGGAGAGGGAGTCACTGGAGCGAGGAGAGGGTCCGAGGAGAGTAGGGGGTCCGGAGAGGGAGTCACTGGAGCGAGGAGCGAGGAGAGGGTCCGAGGAGGGTAGGGGTTCGTAGAGGGAGTCACTGGAGCGAGGAGCGAGGAGAGGGTCCGAGGAGGGTAGGGGTTCGTAGAGGGACGAGGGAGACACGGGAGCGAGGAACGAGGAGCGTGGAGAACACAGGATCGACGGGGTGACAAGGAGACGAGGAATACGTGGGAACCAGGAAGGAGAACACGGGGAACCAAAGCCGAGGGGGTAGTACGTTCTAGCAACATCGTATCTTCCTGATGGGCTTAAATACCCGCTGTGTCCTAATTGTGATTCTCTGCACCTGGTGAGGCTGCGCCTTGTTACGCCCAAGCGCGTCTCACTCGCTCGGGTGTTTCCGTCAGCGGTGACGTGGTAGGCTCGGAGAGGAGCGCCCCACAACACATATGCTATATTCCTGCTACTGCTGCCCTCACTTGTGTATCTTCCTTTACTTACTTACTTGTACATTCATAATACTCTATATTCAATCAATACTTCTGGAGTCAACATAACATTTTTGACCATTATTATGTATATTGTGTTAGTGTATTATCGTGTTATATATATTGTCGATGCATATATATATATATATATAATGTCTTCTTGTTATTAAATTCTTTCTTGTTATATTATCTTTAATCTCATTTTGCCTACTTTTTTGTGGACTGTCGCCTACCATGTCACAACAAGGCAGAATGGCCCTGTGTTAGAACATTTGACAATAAAACACTTTGACTTTGAATCAATAAATAAATAAGTTTGTATAAAATAACAACCATGCAGAGGGTATTTGTGTATACTCATGCAAGTACAATGTGGATATAATCACTAAGTGGGTAAAGGGAAATAATAGAACAGATCAAACAGTCTGGTAAATCTAGAAAATGACATCACATGACATTCATCATGCAGCCTTTGAGACCAGGAAAAGACAACACTTATGCCACGCCTCTCATCATCATGTGCAATATTCTTAATGTCATGTGCAATACCTCTTCTCAATATTATCCTTGCAAAATTACCATGCTACATGCTACATACATGCAATACATCCTCTTACCATTATTATTATCACAGTTGTATTACATTTCAATTATTGCCAAATTGTTTTCGCGGACTGAATACCTTATCTTGGTTATATATTTTTATATTTTGCCTCTATTTTTATTCTACTAGGA
Source organism: Coryphaenoides rupestris (assembly GCA_002895965.2). Classification (NCBI taxonomy): domain Eukaryota; kingdom Metazoa; phylum Chordata; class Actinopteri; order Gadiformes; family Macrouridae; genus Coryphaenoides; species Coryphaenoides rupestris. The sequence continues at coordinate 757,334 of PIJE02000007.1, read as the reverse complement.
CTGTACATTTGCAAATCTGTTATTTTATTTTTATTATTCTGTTTATTTCTCTATTGTTTTATTGTATTTCTATGCAACCTGGCACAATAATTTCCTTCGGGATTAATAAAGTTCTATCTTTTCTCTTCTCTTATCTTATCTTACAATATCTAAGACTATATTTCGTGTAATTTCTCTAATTTCACGATATGGATATAATATTGATATATCGCCCAGCCCTAGTGTGGCAAGTTGGGTTGAAAACATGACACCTGGTAATAACTGGTGCATCACACTGTCGGTTCATTGTCACAATGAAAGACATAAGTCCATGGTGTAACTCATGTGTGCATTAGCAGCGGAGACAACCATCTAGCTTATTTTTATTCACTCGAGCAATACTGCAAATGGTAATGAAATGAATAGAGAGGGAAGCAGCCACCAGGTCTCTTCTCACTTGTATTTCTACACCTAATTAGCAAGAAACACACACGCACGCACACACGCACGCACGCACACACACACACACACACACACACACACACACACACACACACACACACACACACAAAATAAATAAATCTGCCAATTAAGCCACACACAAAGGCAAACAACTGCAGGGTTAATTCCAACAAACACAGTCACAACAAAAACAACACAATCACACATCAGACAGTCTCTGTAACAACATCCATACCAATCAACAAATTACAAAGTGTTTAAGAATTTGAAATATTATACCGGTTCAGTTATTTGACGAATCTGTTGTTGATCTGATTCATGTCAGTTACATGTTTATAAAAAGACAACGTGTGAGGTGGGAAATTATAATTTCTTCTAAAAGTTTGAGGCAACAGGAGAAATTAAACTTTTTCACATTTCATCTGCTCACTTCTCTTCAGTTAAACCACACTGTGATTAAAAACTAGCTAATTTAAAACTTGTTAGTTACCTGAACGGTGTGTAATCCAATTATATTTTCTCCATAAATAAATACCATGTGAATCAAAATGTTATAGTGGTATGTAAAGAAGCAATGTTTTTCAACAGAATTAAATATTTTCTCCATCTGTCTGACTTTGTTGTTTCAATTCCATGTATCTCACATTTTTGTCAGAAATCATTCAAGCCCAACCATTTAGGTTGGAGGTTTACAGGCGGCGCATGACTAGTGTCCCACCAGAACTAGCTACATCACCATTTTACATTATGATTAACATTTTACATCCTCGTCAAAATATCCCATCGAACTCACACCGCCATTAAATATTTAGACAATCATCCATCCATCCATCCATTTGCGTCCGCTTATCTGGGGCCGGGTCGCGGTGGCAGCCGGCTAAGCAGGGCCCCCCAGGCTTCCTTCTCCCCAGCCACGCTCTCTAGTTCCTCCTGGGGGATCCCGAGGCGTTCAGCTGACTCCTTTCGATGCGGAGGAGCAGCGACTCTACTCCGAGCTCCCTCCGGATGTCTGAGCTCCTCACCCTATCTCTAAGGCTGAGCCCAGCCACCCTGCGGAGGAAACTCATTTCGGCCGCTTGTATCCGCAATCTCATTGTTTCGGTCACTACCCAAAGCCCATGACCATAGGTGAGGGTTGGAACGTAGATGGACCTGTAAATCGAAAGCTTCGCCTTCTGGCTCAGCTCCCTCTTCACCACAACGGACCGGGTACAGCGCCCGCATCACTGCAGACGCTGCACCAATCCGTCTGTCCATCTCCCGCTCCATTTTGCCCTCACTCGTGAACAAGACCCCGAGATACTTGAACTCCTTCGCTTGAGGCAGCAACTCACTCCCAACCCGGAGGGAACACTCCCCCGTTTTCCGGCAGAGAACCATGGCCTCAGACTTGGAGGTGCTGACTCTCATCCCGACCGCTTCACACTCGGCTGCAAACCGCCCCAGTGCATGCTGGAGGTCACGGTCTGATGTAGCCAACAGAAACACATCATCTGCAAAGAGCAGAGATGCAATTCTGAGGTCCCCAAACCGGACACTCTCCTCACCTCGGCTGCGCCTTGAGATTCTGTCCGTGAAGACCACGAACAGAACCGGTGACAAGGGACAACCTTGGCGGAGTCCAACACCCACTGAGAACGTGCCGAGAATGAGAACGGCCCCGGTACCCCATACTCCCGTAGTAGTCCACAAGCACATGTAGACTGGATGGGCAAACTCCCATGCCCCCCCCAACAACCTTGCGAGGGTAAAGAGCTGGTCCACTGTGCCACGGCCGGGACGGAATCCGCATTGTTCCTCCTGAAGCTGAGGTTCGACAATCGGCCGGAGCCTCCTCTCCAGCACCCTGGCATAAACTTTCCCGGGGAGGCTGAGCAGTGTGATACCCCGATAGTTGGAGCACACCCTCCGGTCCCCTTTTTTGAAAATGGGGACCACCACCCCGGTCTGCCATTCCACAGGTACTGTCCCCGACCTCCACGCTACATTGACTAGGCGTGTCAGCCACGACAGCCCGACAATGTCCAGAACCTTCAGCATCTCAGGGCGAATCTCATCCACACCTGGCGCCTTGCCACTGAAGAGCTTTTTGACTACTTCAGTGACCTCTACCAAGGATATGGGTGAGACTTCCCCCGAGTCTTCAGACTCTGCCTCTTCCACAGAGGACGTACTGGTCGGATTCAGGAGCTCCTCAAACTGTTCTTTCCACCGCCTGACAATAGCCTCAGTCTGGGTCAGCAGTTCTCCTCCCCGACAGGGGAGCCAAGCCCTGCTTTCCCTTCCTGAGTCGCCGGACAGTTTGCCAGAACTTCCTTGAGGCCAACCGAAAGTCCTGCTCCATGGCCTCCCCGAACTCCTCCCACACCCGGGTTTTTGCTTCAGCAACCGCTGAAGCTGCGGTCCTTTTGGCCTCCCGGTACCTGTCTGCTGTTTCAGGAGACCCCTGGGCCAACCAGGCCCGAAAGGCCTCCTTCTTCAGCCTGACGGCTTCCTTCACCGCTGGTGTCCACCAACGGGTTCTTGGGTTGCCGCCACGACAGGCACCGACAGCCTTTTGACCACAGCTCCGAGCTGCAGCCTCTACAATGGAGGCTCTGAACATGGCCCACTCAGGTTCCATGTCCCCAACCTCCCCCGGGATGCACAAGAAGTTCTTCCGGAGGTGGGAGTTAAAGACCCTACGGACAGGGGCTTCCACCAGATGTTCCCAGTTCACCCTCACTACACGTTTGGGTTTACCAGGTCTGTCTGGCAGCCTCCCGCGCCATCTGATCCAACTCACCACCAGGTGGTGATCAGTTGACAGCTCTGCTCCTCTCTTCACCCGAGTGTCCAAAACATGCGGCCGCAGATCTGCTGATACGATTACAAAGTCGATCAGCGACCTTTGGCCTAAGGTGGTCCGGTACCAGGTACACTTGTGGACCACCCTATGTTCGAACATGGTGTTTGTTATGGCCAGTCCATGACTAGCACAGAAGTCCAATAACAAAACACCACTCTGGTTCAGATCGGGCAGGCCGTTCATCCCAATCACTCCCCTCCAGGTTTCTCCATCATTGCCCACGTGTGCGTTGAAGTCCCCCAGTAGAACTATGGAGTCCCCGGATGGAACCCTTTCCAGGATGTCACCCAAGGACTCCAAGAAGGCCGGATACTCTGAGCTGCTGTTTGGTGCGTAGGCACACACAACAGTCAGAGCCTTCCCCCCAGCGACTTGCAGTCGCATGGAAGCGACCCTCTCGTCCACCGGAGAGAACTCCAACACAGAGGCGCTCAGCCAGGGTGAGTATCCCCACACCCGCCTGGCGCCTCACACCCTGGGCAACTCCGGAGAAGTAGAGGGTCCAGCCCCTTTCCAGGAGTTTGGTTCCAGACCCGGTGCTGTGCGTGGAGGTGAGCCCAACCATATCTAGTTGGTACTGCTCCACCTCCCCCACCAGCTCAGGCTCCTTCCCCGCCAGTGAGGTGACGTTCCACGTCCCTAGAACCAGTCGGCGATGACGGGGATCCGCACGCCCAGGACCCCGCTTTTGCCTACCGCCCGGTATACAACGCACTCGACCCCAATGACTCTCCCTGCAGGTGGTGAGCCCACAGGGAGGTGACTCCACGTAGTCTTTTCAGGCTTGGCCCGGCCGGGCCCCGTGGATCCAGGCCCGGCCACAAGCTCCCCTCCCAGGCTCCAGAAGGGTGCCCCGGTTTCCCTTGTCCGGGCGAGGTGACTGTGTTCTTTGGGAGTCTTTTCATGGGGTCTTTGAATCGCTCTTAGTCTGGCCCCTCCCCTGGGACCACTTTGCCTTGGGAGACCCTACCAGGGGCTAATGCCCCGGACAACACAGCTCCCAGGGTCACGGGGGCACCCAAACCCCCCCACCACGTTAAGGTGCCGATTCTTTGGGGGGGTAGACAATCATTAAAACCTAAAATTGTTGGAAACAATTAAACAGCAGTTTGCTTTCTACTTGTGTCAACTATGTGCGACAACCTCTTTGTTAACATTGTAAGGCGTTGTTTTGCAGGCCTGCTCCACCCGTTCCACGCTTATGAGGAAGGATGAGGAACAGTTGAATCAACATATTAGGAACAAACAACCACATTGATTAGCTGCCCTTCACTACATCGATAACACGGCGGCTCTAAAAGTATTATTGGCAGAGAGCTTTGGTCCACTTTTATGTGTGTTGAAAGTAGGCAGCAATGTTGTTCTGGGTGTCCTGGGGTCCACCTCCACCTGTCTGTCTGCAGTGTCAGCAGCACATCTGGAGGAGGCAGGAGACAACATGGCAGCTCACATCGCTCCGGGCACTCTGACAGTCGGGGGCTAATGACCTGGAAGCATAAACTGTCCCACTACATATGGGCCTGACCGGCTCTGTGTGTGTGTGTGTGTGTGTGTGTGTGTGTGTGTGTGTGTGTGTGTGTGGAATTATATATATAATTATCTCTATTATCATTATAATTTTTATTATATACTATGAATCATTTGAACAAATACTTAGAATCACTTAACTTTAACTACTTTATATATAATAATAATAATAATAATAATAATTCAAATTTATTGAGCGCATTTCTCGAACCCAAAGCGCTGTACATGGGAGGATCAGTTAAAAGCGAACAAACAAACAAAACAAAAAAACACAGGTCCTTAAATGCCCGTCTAAAGAGGTGTGTTTTGAGGAGAGCTTTGAAAGATTTGAGTGACTCTGCCTCTTTGATGGGGTCTGGGAGTGAGTTCCACAGCCGTGGAGCAGCACAACTGAAAGCCCTGGCTCCCATGGTTTTAAGTCTGCAGCGTGGCTGCTGCAGAGAGATGGAGCTGGAGGAGCGGAGTGTACGTGTTGGGCAGGACAGTTTGATAAGGTCAGAGAGGTAGGATGGGCCAGTGGCATGGATGGCTTGGTAGGTGTGGGTTAGAACTTTAAAGTCAATGCGTGAACTGACAGGGAGCCAGTGTAGGCTGAATAACACTGGAGTGATGTGCTCACGGCGGGAGGTGTGGGTGAGAACACGGGCAGCACAATTTTGGACGTACTGCAGCCGGTTTATACATTTTGCAGATGCCCCCACCAGGAGGGCATTGCAATAGTCCAGGCGGGATGAAACAAAGGCATGAATGAGGCGTTCAGCAGTTGTTTGGGAGAGCAGAGGTCGGATCTTTGCCGATCAGTGATCAGTCAGACACACACACACACACACACACACACATACATGATTATGTATGCAAACCTGTATGTGTTTTTGTGTGTATGACCATGTGTGTGTGTGTGTGTGTGTGTGTGTGTGTGTGTGTGTGTGTGTGTGTGTGTGTGTGTGCGTGCGTGCGTGTGTGTGTGTGCGTGTGTGTGTGTGTGTGTGTGTGTGTGTGTGTGTGTGTTTAAGGCCCAGGACCTTGTCACAGGCATTTAGAAGAGTCCCAATGCATGTGGGCCTGTGATGGTCCCTTGTAGCTCAGTAATTAGGACAGGACTTGTTGACCACCACCACCTTCAACTGGACCAACTGACAGAACAAGGGCACAAGACATCGGACACCACCCAAGTATTTAGTTTTTCCTCTGTGGGTTGGCTGCAAAGGTTTTCCTCTGACCCATTTAAAGAACAATGCAACTTTGCCTAATGTCACAATTAGAGTGTGTGCATGATGAACACCTTTGATAATGGCATTCCTGTTAGGTCTGTGTTTTGGGTATTCTTTCTGCTGTCAGATCAAATATTCTACCAGAGTGTGGGAGAATCAAGCAGATCATGGATTTGTTTAGTTCTGTAACATGAACTATTGGTAGAATGTGACAGTTGATTGAAAATGAGAATATTGGTCTTGGTTGATATAACAATGTGTTTGAATGTTTCTCTCACATTTTCAAAAAACTAGGGCTGTTGTAGAATTGATTTTTCAGAAAAACTGGCTTCACATTTGTCAGATGTTGACGACGTTCCACCAATTTTTGTGATCCATCTAGACCACAAATGGCTGAGATGAGAATGGGTGCAGAGGTGAAACGTCACTTTAACTCACCAAAAGCCCTCTCACAGAAGACCACCGAAATGGAACACTCTGGGAGGTGAGAGCGGTAAGGGGTGCTGCCACTGAACTGTGGTTCTAAATTAATTGTCGGTAGAAGTTAAAGAAACCCAGAAAGCTCCTTGCGAGTGGGAGGAGCAGGCCAGTCTGTGACCGCTCTGTTCTTGGCCAGATCCATCTGGATGTTACCAGCAAACGATGCAAATCCCAGGAAGGGCTTTATTGTTATGTGCAAGTCACTGTTAGCGCCATAAAACACTTAGAGATCCCCAAAAATCTCTGATTATAACTGGAACCCTAGAGAAGTTCTGAGCAGAGCAGTCACTAACAACTTCAGGTGGATAAACTGCACTTTGTCTGGAGCCATGGATGGTCATGTAAAGAAATTCGTAACAACTTTGGAAACGGAGTTTCCAACTGAGTTCAGAGCAGACTGAACTGCAGCCTCTAATTAATTTGTCAGTTGTTCATCATAATGTATATCATTATTTGGCCATGTTTAATATGAACATATATAAAATTCTATATGTGACAGAAAATTCTCAAAAGCATAAAAGGGGCCACATATCGGGTAAAATGGGTCTTCTATACTATAGAAAATACGACCATTATTTTTCACAATAGTACCAAAAGTACCAAAGGGTCCCTATCTTAGGTAGAGAGTGGGGCTGGTTCATTTGCTGAGGTATGGGGACAGGGGGACAGAAGTAAAGAAGGTGTATCTGGCCAGGCAACATCAAGGGAAAACATGGTGTCTGTATACAATCATGCTAAATGTTTGGATGTATTCATTCAATTTACACTGAACAAAAATATAAACGCAACACTTTTGTTTTAGCTCCAATTTTTCATGAGTTGAAAGCAAAGATCTAAGACTTTTTCTATGTACACAAAAGGCCTATTTCTCAAAAATGTTGTTCACAAATTTGTTTAAATCTGTGTTAGTGAGCACTTCTCCTTTGCCGAGATAATCCATCCACCTGACAGGTGTGGCGTATCAAGATGCTGATTAGACAGCATGATTATTGCACAGGTGTGCCTTAGGCTGGTCACAATAAAAAGGCCACTCTAAAATGTGCATGAGTGTGCAAATGTGCTTGAAAAGAGACATTTATAGGCACTGAAGTATGGATTTCACAGATATGCAGGGGGGGTCAGAAAACCAGTCAGTATCTGGTGTGACCACCATTTGCCTCACACAGTGCAACACATCTCCTTCGCATGGAGTTGATCAGGTTGTTGATTGTGGCCTGTGGAATGTTGGTCCACTCCTCTTCAATGGCTGTGCGAAGTTGCTGGATATTGGCAGGAACCGGAACACGTTGTCGTATACGCCGATCCAGAGCATCCCAAACATGCTCAATGGGTGACATGTCCGGGGAGTATGGAGGCCATGCAAGAACTGGGATGTTTTCAGCTTCCAGGAATTGTGTACAGATCCTTGCAACATGGGGCCGTCACGGTATCTCTGTGCATTCACAATGCCATCAATAAAATGCACCTGTGTTCGTTGTCCGTAGCATATGCCTGCCCCATACCATAACCCCACCGCCACCATGGGCCACTTTAGTCACAACGTTGACATCAGCAAACCGCTCACCCACATGACGCCATACACGCTGTCTGCCATCTGCCCGGTACAGTGAAAACCAGGATCCATCCGTGAAGAGTTTCAAGTTTCAAGTATTTTATTGTCACTTCACAGTTTACACAAGTATAAGCAGTGAGTGAAATTCTTACGTGCAAAACGCCCGACAGCCGACTGCAGTTATAAAAGAATACAAATAGAAATAGAATAGAAAACTATATTAACAAGTTACAAAAAATCTAAACAAAAGAAAACTAAAATAAAATAAAGTATACAAAAAAATATTGTAAATATTAACTTTTTACTCTTACTTTGTTTAATCTTTTATATATTTTTTGTAATTTTCTGTTTTATTTTCATTATTTGTATTTTTTTTTTTTTCTTAATTTTATTTCTTTATTGTATTTTTTTTTCCATTTTATTGTATTTTGTCTTATTTATTTTTATGTTTATTTTTTTATTTTATTTTTATGCGCATTTAAATCCTAATTGGGAATACCGGAGAGAGTAAGCACAATTCTTATTAAAAATAAGATTGAAACTTACCTCTGTCCAGTATCCCACTTCTGACACCAAGTTGTTGTTTTTTATAAACTTTATATTCTTAATCCCCCTTTATTAACTTTATCATCATTATTTATATTTCTGTATTTATTTTTATTTTTATTATATACTGTATATATACAGTATATTTTATATATATATTTTTTTTATTTAAAAAAAAATCATTTAAATTTTTTTTTTTTTCCTTTTCATTGTATCTTTTTTTTTTTTTTTTTTATTTTATTTTTTTATTTTTTTATTATATTTTTTATTTTATTTTTTTTTTTTATTTTTTTATTTTTATTTTTTTTTTTTTTATTATTTTTTTTTTATTATCAAAAATTCTTTTATTTACATTTACTTGGTTTATTTTATTTTTATTTTATTTTTATTTTTTATTTTTTCTTATTTTATTTTTTTTTTTTTTTATTTTATTTTTTTTTTTTATTTATTTTTTTTACTTTTTTTTATTTTCTTTTTTTTTTTTTTTTTATTTTTTCTTTTTTTTATTTACTTATTTTAATATTTTAGTATTTTAATATTTTTTTTTATTTTTTATATTTCTTTTTATTTTTTTTTTTACTGTATATATTTAGTTCTTTATAAATATACTTTTTATTTACCTTTGTACTATTTACTTTTTATTTTTGTGTGGTAGCGTGGCCGAGCGGTCTAAGGCGCTGGATTAAGGCTCCAGTCTCTTCGGAGGCGTGTTAAACCCACTACCTATTTTTTGTTTCTTTTTTTTTTTTTTCATCTATTTTTTTTCTTTTTACCTCTTATTTTTCCCCATTTATTATTATCATTATTTTAATTAGTATTTTTTTTTTTATTTTATATATATATATATATATATATATTATATATATGTCTTTTTATTTCATTTATTTTGTATTTTTTCTCTTTCTTTTCAATTTTTTCTTTCCTTTTTATTGTATCTTATTTTAATTTTTATATTTTAGTATTTTAATATTTTTTATTTTCTTTCTTTTTTTTCTTTTTTCTTTTTATTGTATTTTTTATATTTTTGTATTTTTTTATTTTTGTATTCTTTGTATTTTTTTTTTTTTTTATTTATGTTATTTTATTTCTTCTTCTGTCTTTCTTCTTCTTCTTCCTCTTCTTCCTTTTGTTCTTATTCTTCCTCCTTATTCTTCTTCTTTTTCTTCTTCTTTTTCTTCTTCTTCTTCCTTTTCTGCTTCTTCCTTTTCTTTTTCTTCTTCTTCTTTTTCTTTTTTCTTTTATTTATTATTTTTTTTTTTTTTTTTTTATTTTTTATTTTTTTTATGTTTTCTTTTTCTTTTTTCTGTCTTTTGTGTCTTTGTCTTTTTCTTCTTTCTCTCTTTCCTCTTTCTTTTTTTTTTTCTTTTTTAATTTTTTTTGTTTTTGTGTTTTTTTTTTTATTTTTGTTTTTTTTGTTTTCTTTTTACTTACCTGTATATCTTTGTTTTTTATTATTTTATTATCTAATTCCCTTCATTTCATTATTTCTTATTTATTCATATTTTATTTTTTTCTTTCTTTATTGTATTTTATTTTTGTATTTTTTATATTATTATTATATATATCTTTTTATATATATATATATTTATTTAATTTATATTTCATTTCTTCTAATTTCTTTCCTTTTTATTGTATCTTATTTTTGTATTTTTATATTTTTTTTTTTTACTTTTACTGTATATATTTAGTTCTTTATAAATATACTTTTTATTTATCACTTTGGCAATGTAAATGTTTTACGTCTTTGCAATGTAAATGTACGTTTATTTCTATTCTATTACCTCTTCTTAAGTTAGGGTTGAGTTTTTTTTTATTTTACATTGTTTATTTGTATATTTTTTTTTTTTTTTTTTTTTTTTAATTTTTTTTTTTTTTTTTTTTTTTTTCTTTTTTAATTATTTTCTTTTATTTTTATTTCCATTGTTAGTTTGTAATTTTTTTTCTACTCCTTCTTTTCTTCTTTTTTTTTCTCTCTTTCTTTTCCATGTTTTCTTTTTTCTTTTTTATTTTTTATTTTTGTATTTTAAATTTTTTTTTGTGTTTTTGTATTTCTTGTATTTCTTGTATTTTTTTTTTTTTTTTTTTTTAATTATTTTTTTATATATTTTTTATTTCATTTTTTTTAAATTATTTTTATTCTATTTTTATCTTTTTATTTCATTTTCTTTCCTTTTTATTGTATCTTATTTTTTATTTTTTTATTTTTTGTATTTTTTTTTTATTTTTGTATTTTTTTATCTAAGATAAAATAAAGTATACAAAAAATATTAAGGGGAGCAATACAAATATAAATCAATGTAATAAAATATACATTGTTATATTTTGACATTCACAGAATGTCACAGAATACTTCCTCAGACAGTCACACTAGAACAACACTAGCACCAGCAATTAGCACCAGGACTAGCACTAGCACTAGCAGTAGCACCGGCACCAACACTTAGCACTACTACCAGCACTTGCACCAGGACTAGCACTAAGCAGTATTGCTAGCAGTAACACTTAGCACTAGCACACCAGAGCTAGCACTAGCAGTAACACTTAGCAGTAACACTTAGCACTAGCAGTTGTTCAGCAGCCTGATGGCCTGACTGTGGAAGCTGTCTCTGAGTCTGCTCGTGTGGCACTTGATACTGCGGTATCGCCTGCCTGACGGTAGAAGTGTGTACAGTTCGTGGCTGGGGTGGTTATTGTCTTTAATAATCCATTTGGCCTTGGCCACGCACCGCCTGGTGTATATATCCAGGAGGGAGGGAAGCTCACCTCCAACGATGTACTGGGCCGTCCGCACCACCCTCTGTAGTGTTCTACGCTCCAGTGCGGTGCAGTTCCTGTACCAGACGGTGATGCATCCAGTGAGAACACTCTCGATGGTACTGGAGTAGAATTTTCTGAGGATGCGGGGCACATGTTGACTTTCCTCAGTCGCCTGAGGCGTTGTTGGGCCTTTTTCACCACGTGTGTGGTATGCGTGGTCCATGTGAGGTCCTCGGAGATGTGCACGCCGAGGAACTTGAAGCTGCTGACCCTCTCTACGCAACCCCATCGATGGAGATGGGGGCGTGCTCTCCTCTCCGCTTCCTGTAGTCCACGATCAGCTCCTTGGTCTTCTTGACGTTGAGGGCGAGGTTGTTTTCTTGGCAGCACTGTGCCAGTGATCCAACCTCCTCCCTGTAGGCTGTCTCATCGTCGTTCTAGCCATGCAGAGAACACGAAGGTGGCGTTTGGCCACCTTCGATGGCCAGACAACATCGAAGGTGAGCATTTGCCCACTCAAGTCGGTTACGACGACGAACTGCAGTCAGGTCAAGACCCCGGTGAGGACGACGAGCATGCAGATGAGCTTCCCTGAGACGGTTTCTGACAGTTTGTGCAGAAATCCTTTGGTTATGCAAACCAATTGTTGCATCAGCTGTCTGGGTGGCTGGTCTCAGACGATCTTGCAGGTGAAGATGCTGGATGTGGAGGTCCTGGGCTGGCGTGGTGACACGTGGTCTGCGGTTGTGAGGCTGGTTGGATGTACTGCCAAATTCTCCGAAACGAATTTGGAGACGGCTTATGGTAGAGAAATGAACAGTCAATTCACGGGCAACAGCTCTGGTGGACATTCCTGCAGTCAGCATGCCAATTGCACGCTCCCTCAAAACTTGCGACATCTGTGGCTTTGTGCTGTGTGATAAAACTGCACTTTTATTGTGACCAGCCTAAGGCACACCTGTGCAATAATCATGCTGTCTAATCAGCATCTTGGTATGCCACAACTGTCAGGTGGACGGATTATCTCGGCAAAGGAGAAGTGCTCACTAACACAGATTTAAACAAGTTTGTGAACAAAATTTGAGAGAAATAGGCCTTTTGTGTACATAGAAAAAGTCTTAGCTTTGCTTTCAACTCATGAAAAATTGGAGCTAAAACAAAAGTGTTGCGTTTATATTTTTGGTCAGTATAACTTCTGTAGGGCCTCAACCATTCAAAGTGGTTCCCCAGGATCCATCCCTCACTAATAATAATAATAATAATAATAATAATAATAATAATAATAATAATAATACATTTCATTTGGAGGCGCCTTTCAAATTTTTTTAATTCAATTTTAAAATTCAAATTCTAATTAAAAACAGTGGTAGTGGCAGAAATGGCAGCAAAGTTAAGACAGAAAAAACTACAGGAAGTATAATACAGTGAAACACAGGGTACAGTTAAAGTGAATATGCCAGTTTGAACAGGTGGGTTTTGAGTTGGGTTCTGAATGTTGTCAGACTGTCGGATGTGTGGGGGCAGGGAGTTCCAAAGCCTGGGAGCCGAGCAGCTGAAAGCTCGAGCACCCATGGTGCTGAGGCGTGAGCTGGGGATGGTTAGAAGTCCAACGGAGGATGAGCGGAGGGTGCGGGAGTCGGTGTACTCCTGGAGGAGGTCAGTGATGTAGATGGGGGCTAGATTATGGAGCGCTTTGAAGGTGAGCAGAAGTTTTTTGTAATCAATCCGGTAGCGCACAGGAAGCCAGTGTAGTTGAATGAGAACGGGGGTGATGTGGTCAGATGAGTTGGTGCGGGTGATGATCCGGGTTCTGAATTATTTGGAGTCTGTTGAGGAGTTTGGCGGGAAGGCCAGTTAAGAGGGCATTACAGTAATCGATCCGGGATGTGACAAATGAGTGGACCAGAATTTCAGTACTGGATTGGGACAGAGATGAGTGGAGTCTGGAAATGTTACGAAGATGGAAGAAGGCAGTCCGGGTGATGTTTTTAATGTGCGGTGCAAATGTCCAGAATGACACAGAGGCTTTTGACTTGGGAAGAGAAGGGTACAGGGAAGCCGTCGATGATGATGTTTGAAGCCGGGGTGTTTTGTGATTTGGTGAGTGCGGATTTGGAGCTGATGAGCAGGGCCTCGGTTTTGCTGCTATTGAGCTTCAGGAAATTCCTGTTCATCCAGCTCCTGATGTCCTCAAGGCAGGTGGTAAGGGAGGTGGGGGGAAGGGCAGAGGTGGGTTTGGAGGAAATGTAGACCTGTGTATCATCGGCATAGCACTGAAAGTGGACCCCATGGTGACGGAGGATTGTGCCCAGGGGGAGGAGATAGATGATGAATAGGAGCAGACCCAATACTGACCCCTGGGGGACACCCAGTGAGACAGCCGAACACCCTGACTTGTGATTCCTTAGTTGTACAAACTGTTGTCTGTCAGTGAGGTATGATGTGAACCAGGAGAGTGCAACACCAGTGATCCCAATGCCAGCCAGGCGGTCCAGGAGTAGTGGGTGGGAGATGGTGTCGAATGCAGCGCTGAGGTCGAGGAGAATGAGGCTGGTGAGAAGTCCAGAGTCAGCTGCACAGAGGAGGTCGTTGGTGATTTTGACCAGGGCTGTTGCGGAAACCGGATTGAAAGGAAGCTTCGTGGCAACCACCCTCTGAAGGGTTTTGGAAATGAAGGGAAGGTTGGGCCTATAATGGTTTAGGTCGGCCGGGTCAGCACCGGGTTTTTTGAGGATGGGAGTGATTGCAGCCAGTTTGAGAGCGGGGGGTACAGTTCCAGAGGTGAGGGAGGAGTTAATTATGTCGGTGATCATGGGTGACATGGATGGCAGACAGGCTTTGACGAGGGTGGTGGTTTTAGCTTTACGGATGAGCTCCGAGATGGTGTATTCCGATGCTGGGGTGAAGTTGGAGAGGGAGCTGATGAGTAATTGGCCAGTGGCATCCATCCAGGGTGGATCACTTGAGGAGGTGCAGGATGAGGCCAACTGTAGGTGGATGGTGTTGAATTTGGAGTTAACAAATTGCAGAAAGTCAGTGCACTGATCTTGGAGATATCTGGACGGAGGATTTGAGGAGGCTGAAGTAGGTGACTGACTGTGGAGAAGAGGACTCTGTTGTTACCTTTACCAGTGCTGATGAGGTTGGAATAGTAGGAGGATTTGGCAGTGGAAAGCGCATTCTTGTAGTAATGAAGGTGATCAGAATACATTTGGGTGTGAACTGAGAGTCCGGTTTTTTTGCACAGCCACTCCAGTCGATGGCCTGTGGTTTTGAGCTGGCGGAGGTCAGAGGTGAACCAGGGAGTGGAGTGGGTGAATGAAACTGTGTGAGTTTTCAGGGTAGCCAGGGCAGTGAAGACAGAGGAGAGACAGTTGTTATAGTGTTTCACCAGGTCAGCAGGGGAGGGGGATGGGGGAGGGCTGGGGTAGGAATTAATCAGGATGGTGAGATCTGTGGGGTTAATGTTTTTAATGTTTCTGAAGGAGATGGGCTGTTGTTCTTTGGCTTTAGAAAGGCAGGCATGAATATCAAAGAGCACAGCTTTCTGGTCAGAAATGGGGAACTCGGTGACAGCAAGGTTAATGGGAATGATACCAGTGCAACAAAGTAAGACCAGTATGTGACCTTTGTTATGTGTTGGGAGGTTGACATGTTGTGTGATACCGAGGCAGTCCAGGAGTGAGGTGAAATCATTTGCAAAAACATTGGATGGGTCGTCGATGTGGAAGTTAAAGTCGCCCAAGAGGATAACAGTAGGGGACATTGCACATACAGATGTTAATAGTGATGAAAATTCAGTGAGAAAAACAGCAGAGGGCTTTGGTGGTCTGTAGATGGTAACAATGATGATGGGTTTGGGGCCAGTGAGTTTTACAGCTAAGCATTCAAAAGAGGAGTGATGGGGGACAGTGACAGCAGTGACTTTAATGTTTTCACGGTACAGCACAGCAAGCCCTCCCCCCCTCCCAGTGGCACAGGGTTTACTAATAAAAGCATAACCTGGAGGGACAGCTGCATTAAGCTGGGTGAAGTCATTAGACTGTTGCCAGGTCTCAGTGAGGCATAAAAAATCTAGCTTTCTGTCCACAATGAAATCAGAGACCAGAAGGGCCTTGTTAGTGAGTGATCTTATGTTAAAAAGACATAGTCTTAGACAGGTAAGTGGTGCGTATGTGGCTGCTTTAAGCAGGGGGGATAACACACTGTGATTGACAGCACGGGCAGTGCGAGGGGGCGTGGCTTAGTGGACCAGAAGGAGCGGATTATTTTGTTACTGTCGGATTATTTTGTTACTGTTGTGTTGTGTGTACTCAAAGTTTCGTCCAGATCCACGGTGAATATATCTTGGTCGTTTGAAAATACTACGATGGTGGGCGAGCAGAGCTGGAGGGGTCCTGGAGTAGGACCGGAGACGTAGCAGCTCCGTTACAGAGTAACGCAGCTGCAGAGTCGCACTTGTGACCATGAAACACAAAGCGATCCATATGAACAGTTTAAAAATCCACATGATGAGAGAGTTAGAAAACAATGTAATCCAGCGGTATGATGTTACAAATGATTAAAATGAAGCTAAAAAACCAGCACGGCTGAGGCGGAGGAGTAGTCGTGTTGGTTGTAGGCGCAGGTCTTCGCTCGAGGCGGGGAAACCAGTTATGCGACGCCGGGGACAAGCGACAGGTTAGCCGGCAGGCAAGCACCATGCACCGGTGTGCGGCGGCCTCCGTGTTGGCAGCAATCCGCAGGCAGAGGTTTGCACACAGGAGAGCTAGCAGAATGACAGCGGACAGATCCGAACAGGCGTGCTTTGCAGGGCGCACCAGAACAGGCTATCCGGTCAAAGAGAGCACAGAGGAGCCCCAGTTGTCCAACACAGGTGAGCCCTATACCAGCGAGGCTAGCTTCAAGCTACCGAGTGACAACACAGTAGCACTAGCGCATGTACAGACTGTTAAACTGCTATTTCATCATCACAGTGTTAGATCAGACAAGCAGATTCTAACAGACGGGTTTAGAGTCCAATTGCACAGGACAACTTTCAACAGATCGAGATAAAACAATAAAAACAATGGAGGAGGCGCGGCAGCAACTTGCCAGCGGTCCCTTCACTTCCGGTTGTAAAAGTCTTTCTCTTGCGTACCTTGTGTGAAGTCCAATTCTTGGTCTACTACTATGAGGAAAAATCCCTATTTTGTTTCTTTTTATCCTTTTCTAATTTGCTTTCCTCCCCCTATGTGGTATACATTCAGCTTTGGCCTAGTTTGGTGTGAACTGAGACTTGAGTTGGCCTACAGGCTCAGGCCATAAAGATAAGCAAGGGTGCTGGCATTCTATCACCCCTTTTACGCCTGCTTTGTCACGATCACGATCGTGGCTCCGGGCTCCCGGGCGCCAATGCTGCCCCTGGAGGATTAGCGGGGCTCCCGGGCGCCAGTGCCGCCCCTGGATGATTAGCGGCACCTGCGCTACGTTCTCGGCTGTCCGCAATGAGCAATTATGCACGGCATAAAAGCCCCGTCTTTCCACCCACAGGTGTCGGACCATTGTCAATGTTTTGTCATTGTTATGGTATGTCTTGTCTGGTTACGCATTACCTGTTGTAATTCGACGTACAACCCGGATGGATTACTACCTGCCTGTTCCTCACCTGCCTGTCTGTTCCTCATCTACCTGTCTGTTCCTCATCTACCTGTCACACGGTAATAAATAACATTTATTGTACTGCAAAATCCCGAGTCCTGAGTCTGCGATTGGGTCCTACTGCTCACTCCCATGACAGAATGGTCCGACCAACAATGGACTCAGCAGACTCAGACTCGGGGTCCGCCGGACTACGGAAGGCACTCATCAGCCAGGGCGAGTTGCAGCAAGTACTCAACCAACTCACCAACCAGATAGCCATGCTCGCTACTCAACTCATCCCACCGGTCCCTGCTCCCTGGTCCCAGCCACCCCGAGTCCCGGTCCCGGCTGGACCACAGCAGCTCCTGCCGGTCCCTACTGCATGGTCCCAGCCACCCCGAGTCCCGGTCCCGGCTGGACCACAGCAGCTCCTGCCAGTCCCGGCTCCCTGGTCCCAGCCACCCCGAGTCCCGGTCCCGGCTGGACCACAGCAGCTCCTGCCAGTCCCTGCTCCCTGGTCCCAGCCACCCCGAGTCCCGGTCCCGGCTGGACCACAGCAGCTCCTGCCAGTCCCTGCTCCCTGGTCCCAGCCACCCCGAGTCCCGGTCCCGGCTGGACCACAGCAGCTCCTGCCAGTCCCTGCTCCCTGGTCCCAGCCACCCCGAGTCCCGGTCCCGGCTGGACTACAGCAGCTCCTGCAGGTCCCTACTGCCAGGTCCCAGCCACCCCGAGTCTCGGTCCCGGCTGGACCACAGCAGCTTCCGCCAGTCCCTGCTCCCAGGTCCCAGCCCCCCCTAGTCCCGGTCCCAGCTGGACCACAGCAGCTCACGCCAGTCCCTGCTCCCAGGTCCCAGCCTCCCTGAGTCCCGGTCCCGGCTGGACCACAGCAGCTCCCGCCAGTCCCTGCTCCCAGGTCCCACCCATCCCTGGTCCTGGTCCCGGCTGCACCACCGCAGCGCCCACCAGTCCCTGCTCCCAGGTCCCACCCATCTCTGGTCCTGGTCCCAGCTGCACCACGGCAGCTCCCACCAGTCCCTGCTCCCAGGTCCCACCCATCCCTGGTCCTGGTCCCGGCTGCACCACGGCAGCGCCCACCAGTCCCTGCTCCCAGGTCCCACCCATCCCTGGTCCTGGTCCCGGCTGCACCACCACAGTCCCTGCCGTTTCCTGCTGCCAGTTGCCAGCCAGCCCCGGCCCCCGCTCCGACGGCGCCGGTGTCCTCCGCCCAGCCTCCGGGTCGTCCACCTGAGGGTCCCTGCGCGGCCTCCGCCCAGCCTCCGGGTCGTCCGCTTGAGGGTCCCTCCGCGGCCTCCGCCCAGCCTCCGGGTCGTCCGCCTGAGGGTCCCTGCTCGGCCTCCGCCCAGCCTCCGGGTCGTCCGCCTGAGGGTCCCTGCTCGGCCTCCGCCCAGCCTCCGGGTCGTCCGCCTGAAGGTCCCTGCTCGGCCTCCGCCCAGCCTCCGGGTCGTCCGCCTGAAGGTCCCTGCTCGGCCTCCGCCCAGCCTCCGGGTCGTCCGCCTGAGGGTCCCTGCTCGTCCTCCGCCCAGCCTCCGGGTCGTCCACCCGACGGTGCCGGCCCGGTCATCGTGGGTCGCCAGGAGGCTCCCGTTGAAGGGGGGGTACTGTCACGATCGTGGCTCCGGGCCCCCGGGCGCCAATGCCGCCCCTGGAGGATTAGCGGCACCTGCGCTACGTTCTCGGCTGTCCGCAATGAGCAATTATGCACGGCATAAAAGCCCCGTCTTTCCACCCACAGGTGTCGGACCATTGTCAATGTTTTGTCATTGTTATGGTATGTCTTGTCTGGTTACGCATTACCTGTTGTAATTCGACATACAACCCGGATGGATTACTACCTGCCTGTTCCTCACCTGCCTGTCTGTTCCTCATCTACCTGTCACACGGTAATAAATAACATTTATTGTACTGCAAAACCCCGAGTCCTGAGTCTGCGATTGGGTTCTACTGCTCACTCCCATGACATCCTTTCCCAGTACTCGAAATGGCTTATTGCCCCACCAATGCAACATTTGCATCCTGGAGTCAGACCACAGCTTCTCTGTGAAGGGGGGGTGAATCTATGTTCAAAGGGCGATGTTTCACTCCACCGCAATGTCTGGTCTCTCATCAAAGATGAGGAGAACCCGTATCTCACTTCCCCAAGAGGGGGGGTCACAGGATGTCTGCCAGGGCCCGGCTTTCCCGGTGATGAAAGACTTTCTATCAAGCCTGGACCATGGGGGCAGACAACCAGACTCTCCCTCACCCCTCCAGAAGAGGGGGGTCACAGGACGTGTACCAGGGCCTGGCTTTGGGCCCGGAGACGAAAGACATTCTACCGAGCCTGTAGCTGAGGGGGGGGGGGGGGACAGCCAGACTCTCCCTCACCCCTCCCTTCGGGAGAAAAGGGGCATGACACAAAAGCCCGACATCAACGTCATTTTGGCTCATTGGTCGAGTGAATTGGGGGCATATCGGGGTGTATCCGCTCTCACCTAGTCTATATAGGACTGAACCCACAGGGACTCGGTCTCTCTCTGCCCATCAACTCGTAAGCCCAACCAACTAGGCAGAACCCTCTTGGTCCCCGTCCAGGTCCTTCAGTCTTCCTTCAAACCGTGATCCTGGCCGGTCGCCTCCGTTCGGTTATGCATTGTTGTAGTGGTAATTTTCGGTTATTAGACTAGGGAAGCTAAGTCGAAGGGCAAAATACCTCATTCCTATTTCCACGCAAGACTCCTTAGCTCGGTCTAGAATAACCCACGTAAGCATCAGTCGACTCCCTGCGAACCATGCAGCATTTGTTTTGAGAGGATAAAGGGCGATCGATTCCCCTTTAATTCCCGACATCGGCGGACCGCCACAAATACCCAACCCTGCTGCCGAGCCCCGGACATCAGGACCATCGAAACGCAACCCCGCCAAACTTAACGCAGTTATTTTGGTAAAGAACATACCGCCTTCAGCAAGGCTGACCACAGCCTTGCTGGTTTTCTCTCCCTTTTACTAGCAAAGCACATACATCTCGTTTTAGTGTTTGATATTGGTGTTAGAAGTGAGTGATTCAAATCCACCCACCTAGTCACTCACTCACATAGACGCCTTTGTTAGGACACTCCCACACCCACACCCACACACGCACGCACGCACACACACACACACACACCACACCACACGGACATTTCTTCTGGTTGTGCATTGCTTATTGTATTAAAACCCTGCGAGGGTTTTATGTCATCAATGGATGGAGCATTACCTGATTCTGTATGAGGTTGAGGGTTGAATCTTTCGTCTTTTTCACCATCGCGATTCTTATTGAAAATGCCACATATTTGCCCCGTACATGGTATTAACTTTGTAAATAGTTGAGGCAATTTTCGGTCTTTTTGTCTCCTTGCTGTGAGAAATAACCAGCTAAATAGTTGCATCACTGTGACGTCCTGCTACACAGAGGGGGTACTATAGGGTTACTAGATCGGTAGTGGAAAAGGAGCGGGTACCAAGCGAGTCGAATCGAGGCGAGTAGAGTCTAGCCGATACTATGCAGTGGAAAAGTGGCATAGCGCTGAACTTTACTGGTGTAAGCATGCCCCACTTCAGTGGGGTTGGGTTAGCATTGTCAGCCGTGGCTCATTTGCATAAGCAATTGAAACCGACCGCTGGAAAACAGGGCTGTCTTGGGAGAGTGCAAAGGGTGCTGTTGTAATGGTTGTGTTTTGGACCCAATTGTGGCACAACCACTGGGGACGTTTGGAAATTACGTTTAATACAGTTCTTGCATGGGACATGGTAACACAAACACAACAGGATAACTTTAGTCCAAAGGCAGGGGATATGGAGACACAGGCTTGGAGAATACACGGGTCTTGAACAGGTGACGTGGGGCACACGATCCTTCATATGGGGCAGCGGTACCAGCAGGGGAGAGGCAGAATATGTTATCGTTGTGGTAGCGGGTCCAGAACTGGGTGGGCAGTCAGCTGGGCAGAGGTACCATGAAGGAGCAGGCAGACAGATGGTCGGGGACAGGTGGATGATCAGGAAGCTGGGAAACTATGCTATAGACAGGGAACGCCAAACAGTCACAGGGACGGGCAGACAGAAACCAGGAATTGCGATGTCGGGATTCATGTTTGGGTACAAAAGGCTCAAGCTATCTCCGGGGATTCAACGAGACAGGCAGGTCTGGGACAGGCAGGGTTGATAGCGGGTAATCAGGCAGAGGAAAGCTGGAGAGACTTGCATGTGAACATCGAAGATACAATCTGAGTTGACTGGAAACTTACTGTGTTGAGTGCAGATCATGACAGCTGTGGTGTTTGATCCTTGTGGCGTTTTGACAAGAGCATGACACAGACATTTCATTAAGACCTCAAGGAACTGTGTCAACTGATGGAAAAGGGGCATAATATGGGCCCTGAGGACTGATTGGAGGCTATGAAGTCTTTTCTATACTCACAAGCCTATAGGTCTGAGAAGAACTCCACAGCTCTTCTGTATCTGTGTCTACTCTACTAGCTTCTGACCATCAGATATGTACACACAGTGAAAGACACATTTTTATGTTAAATCTTATGTTAAATAAGAACTTAGTTGGAGCGTCCATTTGTCGTTGTGAGAGTTGCTCCTGCCACACACCACTAAAGTGACTTTTCTGGGGCTTCTCTGACAAATAGGACATAGGTAGTTGATGGTAAACCGGTTTATTGCAGAGCATGAAGAATGTTTGCAGGCAGAGCAGATAGTCAATGTGAACATATGAGCTCTCTCTCGCCTAGTGCCCCCACCATGCTTTAATCCCAATCAGATCTGACTTTGATTCTTATGCGCCAAGCAGTGGACACTGGTCCCACCGAATAACATTCCACATTATTTATTGCCTTGATTCTAGATTCTTGTGTGTACATGTCACTATGCTAGATTCAAGTAGTGGCCTGCGTGGAGATGACTCCTGCGGTGAGACTGACTCCATGCGTGGAGACCGACTCCTGCATTATAGCCCCCATAAGTAGCATCAAACCAAGTGTTTCATGTTTCATGACCACATTCAGTTCTTTGCTATTAGGATTAAAGACCATATACAACTGAAGGACATTATGTGTTGTCATAGTCTGCCTCTGTCCCCCTCAAGCTTGATTTATGTTTTGGAGTTTCTTGCACCCCCCTGCTGGACTTTAGTATTATTTATCATGTGTCTTGGTGTTCTGTCTCTGCAACCACTTGTCAGTTTGTCTTCTTCCTGGTGTTTGTTTGTTTTGTATTTGTAGTTTATTCTTTTGGTTTGTAGTTTTATTGCATCTGTTCATTCAATGTTTCGTCTGTCGGCCATTTTGTCTAAGCTGTTTTGATTTCCCTCATTATTCACTTCCCTTGTTAGTCTCCCTATTTAACCTGCCCCTGTCTTGTGTTCATTGTCGGCTTGTTGTCTTTTCATGTAGTATCCTCATTGTCAGTACCAGTTGCATGCCTGAACCAGCCTTTTTTTAAATTAAAACTATTTACTTTGCTGCCTGCGTTTGGGTCCATTTCCCGTTTGTATTTACTGCTATGTGACAAGTCGACCAAGAATAATGGACCCAGTGGTGCAGCAGACTTTTTGGCAGGGTTTGGAGTTTTCACTACCACTGCTGTCAAGCTTCTGCAGCTGCCGTGGAGCTTCAAGCCTCAGCAGTTGTGAAGCTTCAAGCCTCTGCATGGCCAATTTGTGCAGACTCACCGAGAGTCACCAGGCTATGGCTGACCAGCTCAACCATTTGGCCATGATGGACCCAATAGACACAGAAACAAGTTCCGCCCAACTCTTTGAAGTGATCAGAAGCCGGGGTGAGTTTTTGGGCAAACTCTCGGTGAAGCAGCAGGCCATGAATGACCGGATCTGCCACTTAAACCAGATGGATATGCTCACGTCTCTCCTGATCCCGCCAGTCACCCCAGCTCAGCTCGCTCCACCCGATCTTTCACCTCAGTCTCCAACCCCCATCCCGGTTGGACCGCAGCAGCCTTTGGTCCCCGCTGCTGGGCCGCAGCATTCTCCGGTGCCCAGAACGCGGCAACTGCCGGATCCTGCTGCTAGTTTGGCTCCACCCCCAGAGTCCCCAGCCTCCCCGGTGGCTCTGCTTCGCCGCCAGCTGCCTGAACGCTTTCCGGACCTGCATGGCTCTACTGCCCTGCCTCCAGGCTGTCCGCCTGTGGGTCCCTGCTCGGCCTCTGCCCTGCCTCCAGATTGACCGCCTGACAGTTCCAGCCCGGTCATAGTGGGATGTCTGGGATCCGTCCCTTGAGGGGGGTGGGCGGGTACTGTCGTAGTCTGCCTCTGTCCCCCTCAAGCTTGAGGTATGTTATGGAGTTTCTTGCATCCCCCTGCTGGACTTTTGTATTTATCATGTCCCCCCACTTGGCAGTTTGTCTTCTTCTTGGTGTGTGTTGGATTTGCAGTTTATGATTTTGTAGTTTCATGTTCCAGTGTTTTATTGTATCTGTTCATTGTTTCGTCAGTCGGCCATTTTGTCTCAGATGATTTGATTTCCCTTGTTAGTCTCCCGATTACATTTCAACATGTGCATTTTTCTCCATCATGTACAATATTAACATTACTACAAACATGTGCCCTACTCTCAATATCATGTGCAATATTCTCAATGTCATGTGCAATAGTATTCTCATTATTATCCTTGCTACATTATTGTTACGTCTGGTCGTTCACAGACAGAGACTGTTCGGTTAGGGACTGTTCACGACAGTCCACTGTCTCGCTTTACGGACTGCCGGTTCCGCTTCACGTGTTTGGGTTTCTGATGTATGTGGTTGTAAAATAAATGGAGAAGCACAATCTCGGACTTGAGATACAGTAGTCGACTCCGTCATTCTACGGACATAACAATTACCTTTCATCATTATGTGGAATTTTCTTGATATAATGTGCAATACTACCTCTCACCATGACTGTTACTACCCTTCAATTATTACCTTTCATCAACATGTGCAATATTTCTCATGTGCAATAATACTTCTCACTACTTCCCAACCATTGCCAACTTGTTTTGCTAACTAAATCTTATATTTTTGCATTTAGACTCACTATACGTTTGGTGTTTTATTCTATTGTTTATTTCTGTCTGTTCTATTGTGATGCAACCTATGGCACAAGAATTTCCTTTGGAATCAAAGTTTTATCTTATCTTAACCTGCCCCTCTCTTGTGTTCTTTGGGCTTGTTGACTTTACATGTGGTATCGTGTGTCTTTACCGGTTACCTGTTCCTGAGCCAGCATTTTAACAGGTAGTTGTATTCAATCCTGTCGAACGCTTTTTGTGCATCCAAGGATATTATGAGCTATGGCTCAACATTGCTGGGTTGATAGACAACATTAAACACGCGGCGAAGTTTGCTTGATAACTGTGGACCCACAATGAAGCCCGCCTGCTCTGGATGAATTTATTTTAAATATAAATAATATATATATGAAACAAAAACACAACAGTAAAAAGTCAAATTTAATGAAAAGAAAAGATGTGCGTTAATGGAACACAATAGTGTCCATGGGGTGTGCGAGTCAGTGAGTTTAAACGTTAATATAACGTGTAGTATAGTGTCTATAGGGGGTGGGATTTGGTGGGGATAGTGTTCATAAGGGGTGGGAATCGGTGGGGGTCTGGGGTCTGAGGTTAATGAGGACAGTTCCCGTGGGGAAGAAGCTGTTCTTGTGGCGTGAGATTTTGGTCCTGATGGACCGCAAACTCCTGCCTGAGGGAAGAGACTCATAAAGTCTTACCTGCTTGCCTCAGGGTCCTGGAGGCATGCAGGTCCTGGAGAGATGGCAGATTGCAGCCAATCACATTCTCAGCAGAGCCAATGACACATTGCAGTCTGCCCTTGTCCTTGGCAGTGGCAGCAGCATACCATATGGTCATGGAGGAGGTAAGGATGGACTCTGGAGATAGCGCTGTAGAAGTGCTCCATCATTGTCTTTGGCAGGCTCAACCCTTTTAGCCAGCACAGGCAGTATATCCTCTAATAGGTCTTTTTGGTCATGGAGCTGATGTTGAAGTGGGAGTAATCAAGAGGCTTCCAGTTCCAGTCCTAATTGGTATGGACTGCCCAGCCTTCGCAAAAATTGATAAACATGGTGTTAATCTTGCTTGGACTAGCTTTAGTCCAAGCCTTTGCAACAGACTCTAGTGGGGGGAAATCAGCTCACAGCCCCAAAACAGGCTTATAGAAACCCCCTTATGCCTCTACCCATCATAGAAATCCCATTTGATAGGGTGGGGATGGATATCGTGGGCCAGCACAAAGTATATCTTGGTCATCGTAGACTACACTACCCGGTATCCAGAAGGCCGGTAAGAAAGGCACATGCTCAACAAATAGCCAAAGAACTTTTCCTCTTCAGCAGCCTGGTAGGGTTACCCAAGGAGATCCTTACTGACCTTTATGTTCAGGGTCGCTAGGGAGTTGCGTGCTCTGTTGAAAGTGAAACAGGTGAGAACCTCGGTGTACCACCCCCAGACAGGTGGACTAGTAGAGATATTTAACAAGACTTTCAAAGCCATGCTGCGGAAGTGTTACGGCTCACCCGTCCTCGCCTCCACGCCCGATCCTCTCACCTTCCGCTACACGCCCTGCACGCTCCTCTGCACGCCGCTGTGGTCCGGGCATACGGCGCTCCTTCTCCCCGGAGTTCCCCCCGGCTGCCGGGCGCTCGCGTTCCCCATCCTCCGCCGCCCCTGTCCTCTCGGCAGGCTCCTCCCACCTGTCAGACTCGGAGGTTCCCGGCACGTCGGCGCAGGCGCCACGGTGGAACGGCGGTAACGCGGCACACAGCACGAGTTCCCGCACCGGGCTCCCATTCCCAATCACCGCACCTGCGCCGGATCGGCAATCACCACCCGCACTACAAAGGCCTGGCCGGCGCGCCACTTGGCGCCAAATCATCCCCTAAAACTACAGGTGGTAAGGTATATGCCAAATACACCATCCTGTAGTAGTTAGTCTCGCAGACTCAACGTTACGCCGTGGTTGCTCTTGTTACTCTCACCCCGTTTTTCTCACTCCTCCAGAATCCCGGACCCTCCTGCCGTGTTCAAACCCACCAGCAGACCCATTCCACCCCGGATCCCATTCCACCTCGGATCCCGTTTATTTATATGGCAAAATTCTTTTGGATTAAAACCGCCTATTGGGCTTGAACTCTATCTCCGCCTCCTCCTTTGCTGTGCGCCTGGGTCTCACCTCAACCCCCACATAACAGGAAGGCCATCAACAAAGACATAGGGACTAGCTTCTCCCCTACCTTCTGTTGCGGTAAGATAAGTTCCTCAGTCTTCCACTGGCTTCTCACCCTTTCTTCTCACCAACGTGCCTGCAGTCTTCCAGGGGTTGGTCGATGACGTTCTACGATATCTGCTCAATGTTTGTGTCTTTGTGTACATGGATGACATACTTATTTTTTCCAAGTCAAAACAGGAACTTGTTTTGCACGTACGTAGAGCCCTCCAGCGACTCCTGGAGAACCAACACTTCGTAAAGGCCAGGAAATGTGAGTTCCATGCCTCAGAAGTGTCCTTCCTGCAGCATGTCCTCAACGCGGGTAACCTTCAGATGGATCCAGCCAAGCCCAGAGCGGTCAGTGACTGGCCAACTCCTCTTGCTTGCAAGGAGCTTCAGCGGTTTCTGGGATTCTACTGACAGTTCATTCAGAACTACACTTCAGTGGCAGCGCCCCTCACCACCCTCACCTCACAGAATGTTTCATTCCTCCACAGTTGAAGGGGCTTTTTGTGAGTTAAAGTCACGTTTTAGCTCTGTGCCCTTTCTAATGTTCCCTGATTCCTCCAGTTCATTGTGGAGGTGGACGCCTTGGGCACCGGAGTGGGAGCAGGTGTGCTGTGGATCAGAAGATTCATCCATGTGCCTTCTTCTCCCAGAAGCTGTTCCCGGCGGAGAGGAATTACGACATTGGAACCGAGAACCATTGGCAATGAAACAGGCACTGGTGGAGTGGAGGTACTGATTGGAAGGGGCGGAACAGCTATTCCGAAGAATCGCCACCTTACCGTGGTGGGGGGGTTTGTGTGCCCCCGTGACCCTTGGAGCTGTGTTGTCAAGGCAAAGTGGTCCCAGGGAGGGGCCAGACTAAGAGCGATTCAAAGACCCCATGAAGAGACTCCCGAAGAACACAGTTACCTCGCCCGGACAAGGGAAACCGGGGCCACCTTCTGGAGCCAGACCTGGGAGGGGAGCTCGTCGGCAAGCGTCTGGTGGCTGGGCCTGGATCCAGGGCCAAGCCCAAAAAGACGACATGGAGTTGCCTCCCTGTGGGCTCACCACCTGCAGGGAGAGTCATTGGGGTCGGGTGTGTTGTATACCGGGCGGGAGGCAAAAGCGGGGTCCTGGGCGTGCGGATCCCAGGCATCGCCGACTGGTTGTGGAACTCACTGGAGGGGAAGGAGCCGGAGTTGGTGCGGGAGGTGGAGCGGTACCAACTAGATATGGTTGGGCTCACCTCCACACACCGGTTCTGGAACCAAACTCCTGGAGTTGCCCAGGTTGTGGGGCGCCAGGCGGGTGTAGGGATACTCACAAGTCTCTCGGGTGAACGAGAGGGTCACCTCCATGTGACTGCAAGTCGCTGGGGGGAAGTCTCTGACTGTTGTGTGGTGGCCTATGCCCTTCTACTGGGGGACTTCAACGCACAAATGGACAATGATGGAGAAACCTGGAGGGGAGTGATTCCTCCACATCGAAAGGAGTCAGCTGAGGTGGTTCGGGCATCTGATTAGGATGCCCCCCGGGCACCTCCCCTTATAGGTTTTCTGGGCACGTCCAACTGGGAGGAGACCCCGGGGCAGACCCAGAAGCCACTGGAGGGATTATATATCTCATCTGGCCTGGGAACACCTCGGGATCTCCCAGGAGGAACTGGAGATTGTGGCTGGGGAGAAGGAAGCCTGGAGGGCCCTGCTTAGCTGGCTGCCACTGCGACCCGGCCCCGGATAAGCGGATGAGAATGGATGGATGGATGGAACAGCTATTTGTGGTCTGGACAGATCACAAAAACCTTGAATACATCTGTTCAGCTGAACGTCTGAATTTACACCAAGCCAGGTTGGCCCTTTTTTTTTTAAGGGTTTGGATTTTTCCCGCTCGTACCGATGAGGAAGGTCTCCACACTGTGGTCTGTGAAGTAGAAGCTATTTAATATTATTTACTATTTACTTAATAGCAAGCCTATAACAGAGACATCCATCCTAATGACCTAGAGGCTATGACTCCCAACCACCTTCTGCTCCTCAAAGCTCAGCCATTGTTGCCACTTGGTCTCTTTCAAAATTATGACTTGTATGCTGTCCGCAGATGGAAACAAGTACAGTGCATGTTCAACTGGTTTTGGAAAAGATGGACAAAGGAATACCTGCCACAGCTTCAAGAACATCAAAAGTGGACCGTAGTCAAGCACAATATCATTCCTGGAGATTCATTGTGGACGACTCATAACTCTTGGATCATGGGGTGAGTTATTAAAGCTTTCCCAGATAAGAGAGGACTAGCTATTTGGACAGGCCTGTCACATAGATTTGCCTTCTTCAGGAAGCCGGCAAGTCGTGATGGATATTTTCACTTGATTTGTGTTGATATGACTTATATGGATGTGGCTTTAAGAGTGGTAGTACTGATCACTCTCAGCTGACTATGTGCTGGTAGCTTCTGGCCTGCAGTAGCTTGAAGACCTTGGAGTAAAATATATTGAAATTGAACTGTTCACCTTGATCATTTATGTCTTCTACATTAATAATTCTGTAATAATCCGCTCCACTCGCATTATCTGGTCGGCAATCGTGCACTGTGCCTCCTGCTCGTTGGCTTGTGATGAAATGTAAACACCAACCAGGATGAATGAAACGAACTCCCTGGGGGAGTAAAAGTGTTTGCAGTTTATGACGAAGGTTTCCAGATCAGGAGAACAGTGCTGCAGAATCACTGTCATGTCATTACACCAGTCACTTGTGTGTAAAAACAGATACATACACCTTTTTGTTTTGCCCGAGAGTTGTGTGTTGCGGCCCACTCTGTAGAGTTGGAATACTTCCAGCTGCAGCGCAGCGTCCGGTACCGTTCCGGACAACCATGTCTCTGTAAAGCACAAAACAGAAAAGTCTCTGTTCTTCCCCACCAGCACCTGAAGCTCATCCAGTTTGTTGTGCAGGGAGCGCACGTTAGAAAGGAATATTCCTGGTGTTCGAAGTCCATGCCGGTGAAGACGCACGGCACGTTTAGCTCTCCTCCAGCGATTTGCTGCGTTGATACTATAAAAGGATGATATTATAAAAGGAACAGACCTTATAGCAAAAGTGGCTACGGTTGAATGGGAATGTAGTTGAATGGGAAAAATGAAGCTTGTAGCAGGCATGCTGTGATGGTTGTCACAACCGCACAATGAGCAGTGGTCCTGCATATCCCTATCCTGTTTGTTCAAGCACATCAACAGCCAATTGCAAAATACATCCAATCTTACACATAGTCTTTAATAACGACACAACCCTATTGTATAACTTTATTTGAATGATTCTATACAGATTAGTCATACTTTAATTAACAATTTAAGTATGACCTAACTGTGACCTGATGCATCCGGACTGACTGACTATGTGTTGATTAATGGTGTCCAGGCGGAAACAGCTAATTAATGTATGCGAGATGGAAAGGTCCATCCATGGACAAAGGGTTAGGGGTGCATTACTGATTACCGAGTGTCAACTAAGGATACACATTCTGCTATAATACTGTAGATTTATATTTATTGATCAACCCTATCAAGATAATAATAATATTATATAATAATATAATAATAATATGTAATAATAATTGATTATAATGAAATAAATGTATGTATGCTTTTATCCCAACTCCCAGGTGGTTAATAATGGGGCTGGCTGACCCTATTTAAGGGCCAATATTTCTACCCACTGGGATGTCCAGGAAGTACCCCAACCAGGTTGTGTGGGCATATATTTTTGTCAAAGCCGATACTTATTTGAATAAAACCCTTCATTATTTTATACCTCAACTCTCAAGATGGCGCCGTACCTCAAGATGGCGCCGTACGTGATGGCTGCCGTGTTGCGAGCTCTCGTAAGCCAACGAGGTTTTTTGTTATTTATTCTTTTAACTGTGACTATCTTTGCACAAGAAGTTAGCAGCAAGTTCACTTACGACAGTTGTACACTTCTGGAGATTAGAACGACAGTCGCTCGCCGCCTACCGGAGTTTTTCAAGTCTTTCGACTCGGACGTCCCGCCCGGAGTCGTGGCTGGATTATCTCCGTCCATCTTAGGCGCGATCACACGCAGGCGTCGCCGACGGAGAGGAAAGCGAGCCGGCGTGCTGGTCAGGCTGAGACGTCGTGCCAATCGACCTCCACTACCCACCATTCTGCTGGCTAATGTACAGTCTCTGGACAATAAGTTATGCGAGCTACAGGCTCGTATACAATTCCACCGGGAAACAAAGGACAACTGCATCATCTGCCTGACGGAGACATGGATGTCGGAGGGGGTTGCCGACTCAGCCATCGAGCCGACAGGATTTTCCGTCCACCGCGCGGACAGAACAAAGACTCTCTCCGGTCGTGGAGGGGGGGTCTGTCTCATGATAAACAGATCTTGGTGCAACCAGAGTCATGTGCAGACCCTCAAGTCTTTCTGTTCCCCGGACCTGGAGTATCTGATGCTTATGTGCCGACCATTCTGGCTACCGCGGGAGTTTACAGCAGTAACCGTGACTGCTGTGTACATTCCCCCTCAAGCCAACACGGACATAGCGCTGAAGGAGCTTTATGGGGCTATCAGCGAACAGGAGTCGGCCCACCCTGAGGCTGCTTTCATTGTGGCGGGGGACTTCAATAAGGCGAACCTGAAGAAAGTTCTCCCGAAGTTCTACCAACACATCACAAGCAACACACGGGGCGAGCGGATCCTCGACCACTGCTACACCCCCTTCCGGGACGGCTACAAGTCCCTCCTCCGCCCACCGTTCGGCAAATCAGATCCAACTACTCCCCGCCTACAGGCAGAGACTGAAGCAGCAACCAATCGCTGTGAAGGAGGTCCAATGCTGGTCGGACCAATCAGAGTCTATGCTGCAGGATTGTTTTGATCACGTGGACTATCCCAGTCCACGTGATCAAAGGTTCAGGGTTGCGTCGGACAATAACATCAGCGAGTACGCGTCCTCAGTCACCGGGTTCATCAAGAAATGCATAGATGACGTTGTTCCTACTAAGTCGGTTCGGATTTATCCCAACCAGAAACCGTGGATTAATGGCGATGTTCGCGCCGCACTCCGCACGCGTAACGCCGCCTTTGACTCCGGGAATATGGCGGAATATACGAGAGCCCGCTACGACCTCCGCAAGACCATCGGCTCTGCCAAGCGGGAGTATAAGAACAGGGTGGAGGACAAATTCAAGAGCCACGACGTGAGGGGTGTGTGGAAGGGGCTGCAGACAATCACGAACTTCAGAGGGAGAACCAGCGGTGTAGAGAACTCCTCTACCTCCCTCCCTGGTGAGCTAAACACCTTCTTCGCCCGGTTCGACGTGAACGGCAGCCCGCCGAAGTCAGCGCTGCCTGAGGAGGCCAGCCTGCTGAACATCTCAGAGGCTGACGTGCGCAGAGCCTTCAAGCGGGTGGACATCCGGAAGGCGGCGGGCCCAGACCACAGAGCATGCGCAGACCAGTTGGCAGGAGTCTTCGCAGACATCTTCAACCTGTCCCTGTCCCAGGCTGTTGTTCCCGAGGTCTTCAAGATGTCCATCATCGTGCCTGTCCCTAAACACCCCAAGGTAACCTGCCTGAATGACTGGAGACCCGTAGCCCTCACCTCGATTGCCAGTAAATGCTTCGAGAGGCTGGTCAAGGACTTCATTTGTTCCATGTTGCCTGCCACACTGGACCCATGGCAATTTGCGTACCGTCAAAACAGATCCACCGACGACGCCATGGCACTTCACACCGCCCTCTCTCACCTGGAGGGGAAGAACTGTTGTGTGAGAATGCTGTTTGTGGACTTCAACTCAGCGTTCAACACGATAGTTCCTGCCAAGCTCGACACCAAGCTCAGGAGTCTAGGCCTGCACCCGACCATGTGCAGCTGGATACTGGAATTCCTGTCGGGCCGCCGCCAGGTGGTGAGGATGGGCAGCACCACCTCAGAGCCGCTGACCCTCAACACTGGAGCCCCTAAGGGATGCATGTTGAGCCCTCTCCTCTACTCCCTGTACACCCACGACTGCATGGCTATGCACAGCTCCAACGTCTTCATCAAGTTTGCTGACGACACGACAGTGTTGGGTCTGGTCGCCGACGACGACGAGACAGCCTACATGGAGGAGGTTGGATCACTGGCACAGTGGTGCCAAGAAAACAACCTCGCCCTCAACGTCAAGAAGACCAAGGAGCTGATCGTGGACTACAGGAAGCGGAGAGGAGAGCACGCCCCCATCTCCATCGACGGTGCTGCAGTAGAGAGGGTCAGCAGCTTCAAGTTCTTCGGCGTGCACATCTCCGAGGACCTCACATGGACCACGCACACCACACACGTGGTGAAAAAGGCCCAACAACGCCTGTATTTCCTCAGGCGACTGAGGAAATTCAACATGTGCCCCCGCATCCTCAGAACATTCTACTCCTGTACCATCGAGAATGTTCTTACAGGATGCATCACCGTCTGGTACGGGAACTGCACCACACTGGAGCGTAGAACACTACAGAGGGTGGTGCGGACGGCCCAGTACATCGTTGGAGGTGAGCTTCCCTCCCTCCTGGATATATACACCAGGCGGTGCGTGGCCAAGGCCAAACGGATTATTAAAGACAATAACCACCCCAGCCACGAACTGTACACACTTCTACCGTCAGGCAGGCGATACCGCAGTATCAAATGCCACACGAGCAGATTCAGAGACAGCTTCCACAGTCAGGCCATCAGGCTGCTGAACAAGTTCGGCATCAATGTCTAAGTGCTAGTGTTACTGCCAGTGCTAGTCCTGGTGATAAGTTTGTTACTGCTGGAGCTAGTGCTGGTAGCAGTGCTAAGTGTTGGTGCTAGTGCTGGTGTTACTGCTAGTGCTGGTCCTGGTGCTAGTGTTACTGCTGGTGCTGGTGCTAGTACTGGT
This sequence comes from Coryphaenoides rupestris, assembly GCA_002895965.2. NCBI lineage: Eukaryota > Metazoa > Chordata > Actinopteri > Gadiformes > Macrouridae > Coryphaenoides > Coryphaenoides rupestris. Next base: position 724,179 of record PIJE02000007.1, on the reverse strand, counting down.
GTTAGTGCTAGTCCTGGTGCCAATTGCTGGTGCTAGTGTTGTGTTGACTGTCTGAAGAGGTTCTGTGACATTCTGTGAATGTCAGCATATGACAATGTATATTTTAGTACATTGATTTATATGTGTATTGCTCACCTGGATATGTTTTGTTGTAAATTCGATTTCATTTTATATTTCATTACTTATTTACACAGAATTTCTATTCTATTCATAGTTCTATTTCTATTTTGCACAGTTCTATTTCTATTTTGTAGTTCTTATTCTATTTTGTATTCCTTTAGAATTACTGTCGGTTGTTGGGCGTTTTGCACAAAAAGTTTTTCACTCACTGCTTATACTCACGTGTAAATTGTGAACTGACAATAAAATACTTGAAACTTGAAACTTGTTTCTTATGCCGGCTTGGTCATTCCTCACACATGATATAAGAATAAGAGATAAATAAGAATAAAGGATGCAGCCCTTATTCTTATTTATTTCTCTTTTATCTTCTCATGTCCCGGGTTTCTTCTTTGCTCCACTGTGGTTATTTTCTCTTTTGATTTGTCCCCCCACTCTAACACATTCAGCCGCACTTTTACCAATGTGTCATGTGTTCCTTTCCTTACTTTTCCATAAACACAAAATAAACAATCAATCACAATGCTGTACTGTGAAGGAATTTGACAATACCCAATCTCCTCTACATCAATCAATCAAACCAATTGATCTAAAGGATGGCAATCCTTTAGATAGCTGAAAAATCTATTCAAACAATGAATAAGAAAAAACATTGATTGCATCCACCCTGCTTATTATTGCAAGAGGCCATAAACAACTACATCAAAATATGTATGTATATATGTAAACAAAATGGCCTCAGGGGGTCCACTGGAAAGTGGAAGTTTGTCTAAGTAAAGGTCTGAATTATGTTACTGCTTTTTGCTGTGACAAGGGCTACTCCTTTATGTACTTTGTGGTGAGAACTGAGTATTTCACATCCCTCCCTTGTAATGATAACCTTCCTTGATCAAATATTCATGGCTATTAATCCTAGATTAACACAAAGCCTGTTTACTGCTCCAGTGCTCATGGACTGCCAGGTAAATATGCAGACGTTGAGGATTCAGATTAGGAGCGCAAGCATTACTCAGGACGTGAGAAAACAATGTTTGTTGCTTTGTTGCTCAATTATATTATTCAATTACGCCTGTTCCTCTCTGCTACTCCAGTGGATTTTACATTTATCAAACATGATCCTGAAATGGTTAGAACAATGTGTGTGTGTCTGTCTGTCTGTGTGTGTGTGACTGTGTGCGTGTGTGTGAGTGTGTGTGTGTGTGTGTGTGTTTGTGTTGAGTGTGTGTGTGTGTGTGTGTGTGTGTGTGTGTTTGTATTTGAGTGTGTGCGTGTGTGTGTGCGTACCTGTTTGTGTGTTTGTCTGTCTGTGCATGTGTGTGTGCATGTGCCACTGTTTCTGACACAGATTACATGTAGAACATTGTTTTTTACTCAGACTGATTTTAGTGGTAAAATCAGGCAATGCAGATTTCCGATTTCTGAGTGCTAATCCAGTGAGAAACTGGAGAAAAATAAGTGATAGTGGATAACTTTATGAATGCTACTTAAGCATACTTTGAGACGACACTTGTGTGATGTGAAAGAGATGATGCAGGGACCTGTGCACCAGGAGTTAACCACTTTTGGCAGCATCTTCGCTAGGTTTTGAGATTTCCTGGAAGTTTACATTTAGGATGTATGCAAAATGATATGCACTTAAAAAGCCATTCAATGATGACAGCTGTACAACATTTTACTATCATCGTATTGATTCATAATAGTAACATTAACAGAACCCACGCAATGTTGCATGCTATAACACACAGAGCAGCCAGACACAAATCTGGCTGTCACACTGTCACATATGTAACATAGAAGTGCATTTGCACACACACACACACACACACACACACACACACACACACACACACACACACACACACACACACACACACACACACACACACACACACACACACACACACACACACACACACACACAGATGAGTGGCCCTGGAGGTAGAGCCAGATCTCCTGGGGTTTTGTGTAAGCCATGTGTAAGCGAATGTTAGATGGACAACCTTTTCAGAGATGCAACTGATAACTGATAATGATTTCACAATGCATTTCTTGTATTTCTTCTGGTGATCATGGTCATCATGTATTGGAGTGACCACAGAGAAATGCTGCACTTTAGGACAATTCCCATCAAAACAAGGACAGTTCAGCACAGACTAACCTAACACATGGACAGTGAATGAATACATGCACTTCAACTTCTGAAACCTTGAACAAATGTTGAGCCAAGATTAAGTCCATGAAATAAATGTAAACTAGATCTCTCCATTTAGGACAATGGTGTTAATGCAGGATTTAGCCATAACCCACAACCTTGACACAATCCTACCAGATCACAATGCCTTCATTAGACAAGTGGGCGCCAATAATCATATCTGGGTTCAAGTAACTTCATATACTTTCACTAGGACAGTTGGGAGGTTTTTGCTCTATTTGGAAAAGGAAAACAATAAAAAAGTCACTGTCAAATCCCATTGGTGGAATTTGTGTAAATCTCAGATTAGCAGTAAACACAGACAGACTGACGAAGATTCTCTAACTGGTTTGAAATTGAACATTAGCAGTGACAATTTGTGTATCAATATGGAAAATGCAAAAGCAGGAAAAAAATGCACATGCCTATTTAGGGTCAGAACCAGAATGTGGCTTCTGGAATCATTGGCTGGCATGCACACACACACATACACATTATTCACTTCTCTCTGGCGATCCCAGGAGGAACAGAGGAAGTAAAAGTGTGAGTGAGCAATTGAACGTAATAAGACTGAGAAAATGGAGAGCAAGGCACTTTATTAAGCCATGTTTTAATGGGGCCATCTATCTAAATCAGATATGTGGCATAATGGCGACGTGCTATTATTTATATTTGATAAGGAGCGCTTATCAAATAAGAGTCATCGTCAGAGGCATTTTCTTTATAGCAGTCTCTTGCTCTTATCTACTATTAATGTGGGATTATTAAAGTTCCATAACCATACCATGTCAACCAGGCCTTTCTTTAATTTCATCTGATTGCAGAGAGCAAGAGAGAAAAATAAAATTGCATATATAGTTGGGAAATGGCTGATGAAACCAGAGTAAGCAGGGAGAGAGACATGGTGAGGGAGAGAGACAGAGACAGAAAGAGAGACAGGCAGAGAAGGAGAGAGACAGATAGTGGGGGAGAGAGAGACAGGGAGAGAGACAGCGAGAGGGAGAGAGAGACAGGGAAAGGGAGAGAGAGACAGGGAGATGGAGAGAGAGACAGGGAGACAGGGAGAGGGAGAGAGAGAAGGAGAGAGAGACAGGGAAAAAGACAGGGAGCGAGAGATGGAGCTGTACTAAGAGAGAGTGACAAGGAGAGAGAGACAATGAGATGGAGAGAGAGAGAGAGAGAGGAGAGAGAGAGAGAGAGAGAGAGAGAGAGCGAGAGAAGGAGAGAGTGACAAGGAGAGAGACAGGGAGGGAAAGACTGAGACTGAGAAAGAGAGTAAAAGCAAGAGTCAAATCCCTGTGGCTCTTAACACGTATTAAGTATCTGCATATACAGTAGATGCATAATTTGCCTCCAGGTTTAAAAAGCATCTGTCATATCTGTATGGAAATTAGTTTCTCTAGCCAACATAAATAAATAATAAACAAAGTGTCAGAGATGTGATGACTTACTTGTCTTCACTCCTCTAGTGATGCAAGCTGCATATCTTGACGTCTGTGGGGCAATAAAGCAGTTTGCCTATATTTAAGTCTGTGTATATTCAAGTTCATACAATATTGACAGCATTTTAAAATCGGAATTATATGTGTAACCCAGTAGAGAATTGGGTTCTCTAAGATTTTTCCATGTCCAGTATTATTTTCTATTCTGTTCCAGTTTTATTTTCGATTATATTCCAGTATTATTTTCTAATATATTCCAGTACTATTCTTTATTTGCTTAAACAATGTGTCAGTCAGAGCGTTTTACTCAGACTGATTTTATTGGTTAAATCAGGCAATGCAGATTTCCCATTTGAGAGAGAACGTCTCAGTGCTAATCCAGTGAGAAACTGTAGGAAGTGATAGTGGATAACTTTATGAATGCTACTTAAGCATACTTTGAGACGACACTTGTGTGATGTGAAAGAGACGATGCAGGGACCTGTGCACCAGGAGTTAACCACTTTTGGCAGCATCTTTGCTAGGTTTTGAGATTTCCTGGAAGTACTATTAGATTATATATTAAGTATATTAAGTATTTTTTAAGTTGAAAGTACTCCAGTTGCTTATTGTGTCTGTTATACTCTTTTCAACCCCTCCTACGGACATAGATACTGGTCCTAAATATATTTCAGTACTTTGTGAACTCTAGGTGGGTTACATATGGCATTAAAGCTCTACTCAGTTCTCAGTTCTCACAAACACAGCCAGAGGTTGTCTGCATCTCATACAACTGTTCCCACCTGAGAAAACATCACTTTTCGCATCGCAATCGCAGCTACTTTCACGATTCGGGGTTTGAAGAGAGATTCAAAACATGTAAACAAGGCTAAAGGTAATGCAGATTCCAACATCTTTGCAACCCCTCCATTGCTTGTCCAATATAAGCGATCATTATTAAAGTCATTCATCCAATGTATAGTTGCATAAATGCCAAATGTGACTGTATTTAAAAGATAAATAATTAGATAAAAGATGAAAGATGAAATAGACACTTACAATATTTCACATATACTATTTCATAAACCGTTTCACCTAGAACCAAATATATACAGTATATATTTGGTTCTAGTGCTGTTTGTGTATGTGTATATTTCTGTAACCTATTCCCGTAGTGCTTATCTGGCAAGAGATAATACATTAAAGGAGATGTGGACAGGTCATTGCCATGACAATCAATAGGTGCCTGCTGAAAGTTAAGCGCATTGCATTGATTGGTCCTTAATCAGTGATGGGGATTCCACATGATTTTAAAAGCTACAGCGCCCCCTCGCCCGTGCCCTTCACAAATGGAGGCCCCGATAGTTACAGATAGAGAGGGACTTAATGTTGCGCACACACCTCTAGTCGGAGTAGTGGCTGAGGCTAATCCCTTCTTTCAGGACACATAATTCAATTTGGCTGCATTTATAGGAAAAAAAGTTAAAGACTTTGTTAGAAGAATCTCTATTTGAAAATAGCAGGTGTGTGTGGGTGTTTTATGTGTATTACCACAATTATTTTCCTCCAGTGCTTCGACTGTATATGTTTTGTATATGCTGTATGACTGAAACAGTCCTCTCAAAGGAACTGGATCATATTCAGGCTCCTTGTATCCTCTAAGAGCTTCTTTGTAACTTTGCTAATCCTCTCAAAAACAAGGATTCATTGTTCACGTTTGGGTTGTTCATATTCAACTCAGGTATGATGAGTGTCTAGTATATTTGATGATCTTGGGGAGGGAAAGCTGACAGAAATCCAATTTGTTGATGCCAAATCACACCTCAATTAATCCTACGGTGACTATATTTTGATTTAGGATATTAGAAATAATCCATTGATCTATTTTTCATTTCTTCTTCTTCTTCTTCTTCTTCTTCTTCTTCTTCTTCTTCTTCTTCTTCTTCTTCTTATTATCATCTGTAATTCATGTCAAATTCAGATAATTTATCAATTAATACAGTATATCCGAGTATATGTCTTTCAGTTGTTTCATATTACTTTAAAAACTCTCAAATCACAAGCTCAACACACCTTATCTAAATCATGTGACATTGTTCACATCTGCAACCCTCTCCTTTATAATGAGCATTATATTTCTTCCTCTTTTTCGGACAGCTGCAGATTGAACCCACACTTTAGCTTGCAGTGCAGAAACAAGCTAGGGGGCATGCATCATGATTGAAACGTGAATATTTTATTAACATTAAATATTCAGTGAATTGTGAAGATCTTTTAAAACTGAGGGTGTCCTCCATGTTGCCATGCTCATCTCCTTCTATATAATTTTTTCTCCATCCATCCATCCATCCATTCTCGTCCGCTTATCTGGGGCCGGGTCGTGGTGGCAGCCGGCTAAGCAGGGCCCTCCAGGCTTCCTTCTCCCCAGCCACACTCTCTAGTTCCTCCTGGGGGATCACGAGGCGTTCCCAGGCCAGACGAGATATATAATCCCTTCAGTGGGTTCTGGGTCTGCCCCGGGGTCTCCTCCCAGTTGGACGTGCCCGGAAAACCTCCAAAGGGAGGCGCCCGGAGGGCATCCTAATCAGATGCCCGAACCATCTCAGCTGACTCCTTTCGATGCGGAGGAGCAGCGGCTCTACTCCAAGCTCCCTCTGGATGTCTGAGCTCCTCACCCTATCTCTAAGGCTGAGCCCAGCCACCCTGCGGAGGAAACTCATTTCGGCCACTTGTATCCGCAATCTCATTCTTTTGGTCACTACCCAAAGCTCGTGACCATAGGTGAGGGTTGGAACATAGATGGACCTGTAAATCGAGAGCTTCTCCTTCCGGCTCAGCTCCCTCTTCACCACAACGGACCGGTACAGCGCCCGTATTACTGCAGACGCTGCACCAATCCGTCTGTCCATCTCCCACTCCATTTTGCCCTCACTCATGAACAAGACACCAAGATACTTGAACTCTTTGGCTTGAGGCAGCAACTCATTCACAACCCGGAGGGAACACGCCACCGTTTTCCGGCAGAGAAACATGGCCTCAGACTTGGAGGTGCTGACTCTCATCCCGACCCACACTCGGCTGCAAACCGCCCCAGTGCATGCTGGAGGTCACGGTCTGATGTAGCCAACAGAACCACATCATCTGCAAAGAGCAGAGATGCAATTCTGAGGTCCCCAAACCGGACACTCTCCTCACCTCGGCTGCGCCTTGAGTTTCTGTACATGAAGATAACGAACAGAATCGGTGACAAGGGACAACCTTGGCGGAGTCCAACACCCACTGAGAACGTGCTTGACTTTGTGCTGAGAATACGGATGCAGCTCGCATTTTGTTCGTACAAGGACCGAATGGCACGTACCAATGGCCCCGGTACCCCATACTCCCATAGTAACCCCCACAGGATTCCACGGGGGACACGGTCATAAGCCTTCTCCAAGTCCACAAAGCACATGTAGACTGGATGGGCAAACTCCCATGCCCCCCCAACAACCCTGCGAGGGTAAAGAGCTGGTCCACTGTTCCACGGCCAGGACAGATTCCTCATTGTTCCTCCTGAAGCTGAGTTTCGACAATCGGCCGGAGCCTCCTTTCCAGCACCCTGGTATATACTTTCCTGGGGAGGCTGAGCAGTGTGATACCCCGATAATTGGAGCACACCCTCGGGTCCCCTTTTTTGAAAATGGGGACCACCACCCCGGTCTGCCATTCCACAGGTACTGTCCCTGACCTCCACGCAACATTGACTAGGCGTATCAGCCACGACAGCCCGACAATGTCCAAAGCCTTCAGCATCTCAGGGCGAATCTCATCGACACCTGGCGCCTTGCCACTGAAGAGCTTTTTGACTACTTCAGTGACCTCTACCAAGGAAATGGGTGAGGCTTCCCCCGAGTCTTCAGACTCTGCCTCTTCCACAGAGGACGTACTGGTCGGGTTCAGGAGTTCCTCAAAGTGTTCTTTCCACCGCCCGACAATATCCTCAGTCTGGGTCAGCAGTTCTCCTCGCCGACTGAGCACAGCCTGAGCCAAGCCCTGCTTTCCCTTCCTGAGTCGCCGGACAGTTTGCCAGAACTTCCTTGAGGCCAACCGAAAGTCCTTCTCCATGGCCTCCCCGAACTCCTCCCACACCCAGGTTTTTGCTTCAGCAACCGCTGAAGCTGAAATAGCGGGTACCCGTCTGCTGTTTCAGGAGACCCCCGGGCCAACCAGGCCCGAAAGGCCTCCTTCTTCAGCCTGACGGCTTCCTTCACTGCTGGTGTCCACCAATGAGTTCTTGGGTTGCCTCCACGACAGGCACCGACAGCCTTTTGACCACAGCTCTGAGCTGCAGCCTCTACAATGGAGGCTCTGAACATGGCCCACTCAGGTTCCATGTCCCCAACCTCCCCCGGGATGCACGAGAAGTTCTTCCGGAGATGGGATTTCAAGACCTTACGGACAGGGGCTTCCACCAGACCTTCCCAGTTCACCCTCACTACATGTTTGGGTTCACGAGGTCTGTCTGGCAGCCTCCCGCGCCATCTGATCCAACTCACCACCAGGTGGTGATCAGTTGACAGCTCTGCTCGTCTCTTCACTCGAGTGTCCAAAACATGCGGCCGCAGATCTGCTGATACGATTACAAAGTCCATCAGCGACCTTTGGCCTAAGGTGGTCCGGTACCAGGTACACTTGTGGACCACCCTATGTTCGAACATGGTGTTTGTTATGGCCAGTCCATGGCTAGCACAGAAGTCCAATAACAAAACACCACTCTGGTTCAGATCGGGCAGGCCATTCATCCCAGTCACTCCCCTCCAGGTTTCTCCATCATTGCCCACGTGTGCGTTGAAGTCCCCCAGTAGAACTATGGAGTACCCGGATGGAACCCTTTCCAGGATGCCACCCAAGGACTCCAAGAAGGCCGGATATTCTGAACTGCTGTTCGTTCCGTCTCTTCTATATTTATTGAACACTGTTCAAAGTTTACAAACTGTGTAATGCAAACTTGAATATTACATATCGTAAGTACAGTGAGTACTTTTTTGTATTTTTTTGTGTCTTGTCCTTAAAGTGGTATAAGAAAAGGTATTTATAATTCTTTGTAACTGTTGTAAAAGCCGATATAATCAGCCACTGAAAATAGATTTTGTTAATTAATTTGATTCTCACATTAATTTGATTATCATACCTGTTGACTGTCAGAAAACACTCCCCGAAGTACAGTGATACCCTAATCTCTTATTCAACCCCTATGCACACATAACCCACCATCTGCTAAACCACCCCTTAAGAGAACTTTACCAGTGACCCTGAATATGGCACTTCTGAATGCCAGATCTCTTTTAAACAAGACATTTCTTATTAATGATTTTAGATAATAATATTGCTTGCATGTTTTTAACTGAGACATGGCTAATACAGATGGACCAGCTACTCATCACTTGGTTTTAAAGACATTACATTTGATGAATACACATCTTTTGAATATCATTCCATTATTTTTAGCAGCCCACGTATACTGTGTATGATAGTTTGCCTGCCACCCAAACAATGCTCTTCTTTTATTTCAGATTTCTCAGAAGTACTTTCAATTATCGACACCAATTATGACGCAATTGTTAGGCCTACAGTTCTAATTACTTTGAAAACATGTTATTTTTTGTCTGGGGTAGGGGGGGGGGGGGGGGGTGCTCCGTTAATTTGCGGTTCTGATGGGGGGGGGGGGGGGGGGGTGGTGCTCCGTTAATTCGTGGTTCTGATGGGGGAGGTGCTCCGTTAATTTGCGGTTCTGATGGGGGCAGGGGGGCGGGGGTGGTGCTCCGTTAATTCGCGGTTCTGATGGGGGTGTGCTTTGTTAATTCGTGGTTCTGATGGGGGGGGGGTGCTCCGTTAATTCGCGGTTCTGATGGGGGGGGGGGTGGTGCTCCGTTAATTCGCGGTTCTGATGGGGGGGTGCTTTGTTAATTTGCGGTTCTGATGGGGGGAGGGGGGGGGGGGTGGTGCTCCGTTAATTTGCGGTTCTGATGGGGGGGGGGGGGGGGGTGCTCTGTTAATTCGTGGTTCTGATGGGGGGGGGGGGGCGGGGGTGCTGCTCCGTTAATTTGCGGTTCTGATGGGGGGGTGCTCCGTTAATTCGCGGTTCTGATGGGGGGGGGCGGGGGTGGTGCTCCGTTAATTCGCGGTTCTGATGGGGGGGGGGTGGTGCTCCGTTAATTCGCGGTTCTGATGGGGGGGGGGGTGCTCCGTTAATTCGCAGTTCTGATGGGGGGGGTGCTCTGTTAATTCGCGGTTCTGATGGGGGGGGGGGAGGTGCTCCGTTAATTTGCGGTTCTGATAGGGGGGGGGGGTGCTCCGTTAATTCGCGGTTCTGATGGGGGTGTGCTTTGTTAATTCGCGGCTCTGATGGGGGGGAGGTGCTCCGTTAATTCGCGGTTCTGATGGGGGGAGGTGCTCCGTTAATTTGCGGTTCTGATGGGGGGGGGGGGGTGGTGCTCCGTTAATTCGCGGTTCTGATGGGGGGGGGGGGGTGCTCCGTTAATTCGCGGTTCTGATGGGGGGGTGCTTTGTTAATTTGCGGTTCTGATGGGGGGGGGGGTGTGCTCCGTTAATTCGCGGTTCTGATGGGGGGGAGGGGGGGGGGGGGGGTGCTCTGTTAATTCGTGGTTCTGATGGGGGGGCGGGGGGCGGGGGTGCTGCTCCGTTAATTCGCGGTTCTGATGGGGGGAGGTGCTCCGTTAATTCGCGGTTCTGATGGGGGGGGGGGGCGGGGGTGTTGCTCCGTTAATTCGCGGTTCTGATGGGGGGGGGGGGGCGGTGCTCCGTTAATTTGCGGTTCTGATGGTGGGGGAGGGGGGGGGGGGTGGTGCTCCGTTAATTCGCAGTTCTGATGGGGGGGTGCTCTATTAATTCGTGGTTCTGATGGGGGGGGTGCTCCGTTAATTTGCGGTTCTGATGGGGGGGGTGCTCCGTTAATTCGCGGTTCTGATTGGGGGGGGGGTGCTCCGTTAATTCGTGGTTCTGATGGGGGGGGGTGCTCCGTTAATTGGTGGGGACATGTCCCCAGCGTCCCCACTAAATTCTACGCCCATGCTCGGTACCATGCGCAGTTGCTATTAAACATCCATAAAGACAACTCGGTTGCATCTCTTTATTTCAATATTCCTTGGCTAAGAATATTACAAGGTTAACGTTGCGTTGCCAAAGTGGTATCGGTGCAGTTGTATCGGAGTAGTTTAACGAGTACGAGTACATGAGCACAGTATAGGACCGATACCGAATACTGGTATCGGTATCGGTGCATCCCTATTAAAAAGGAAGTAACAGAACCTCTAAATATTATGGTTGTGTACGTAGGATGCAGACACAGTAAGTCGGGAAACGTAGATGACAAAAAAGGTTTTACTGAATGATTTCACAAAATATAACCCAGGCAGAATAGAACAAGAACATGGGGAGCCGGGGACAGGGGCAGACGATCGGGCGAGGACGGGGTGAATGGACAACAGGTAGGGAACCGGGAAGGACAGATGGGCAGGCAGGAAGGGAGAAGCAGGGAGACAGGCAGGAGGGAATTCCAGGATGGTCGAGATCTGACAAGGTTAGTTACGGGAATGAAGAATACTTTGCGTCAAGAAAACTACAAAGGAGCCAAGAAGCAATACTGATGGGGAAAATACCAACATGATCTGGGGATGAGTGGAAGGAAAGCCAGGGTTCCTCTACTGGGTAACTGACGAGTTGATGGGCCTCAGGTGTGAGAGGCGGAGCAGGTGAGCGTAGTGGGTGATGAGCCAGGAAGCAGCCATGCCCCCAACACACACACACACACACACACACACACACACACACACACACACACACACACACACACACACACAGAGGTAGATAAATAGCTCGGAAGAAGTGGAGGACGTGACACTAAATTTCACAAAAAAATCAAATCAATCAAACAAAAAAAAACTAAATATGAGAAACCTCCTCTAACTAATCATGCATTAATTCCTTTCCTTAATAGACTAAGATTAAATAGATAATCTCTTCCGTTGTTGCCATTGTGTATAACACATAACTGTCTTGTTTTATCTAAATACAGATTTGACTGGGTTTTCTTAATGATTCTTGAGTTCACGTTTAACTAAAAATATTGTTATCAACAACTAACTGCCGCAGCTGTAGTCATTCAAAAAGAGTAGTCAAATGTTAACAAAAAAAACCTGATGTATAAATATTGCTCTGTCTTCAATCAAGATGTAATGGTCACTTTCAGATCCCCAAAATACCTAAAAGACCTAACAAACAGTGACAGTAGCTATAAAAAAACAACTTCCAACACCTGAAATAGAAGGTTTAAACCTTCTATTTATCTTATCTTATCTTAAACACAGGATACTGTCTCATGAGACCACCCTGATCTTGTGAGTTCACATTCTGTTTCTCTCTAAAGATCAGGTAGAGGGCTTCACGTTGAAAGCCTTTTCCAAATATGTTTAAATGACTGGACAAGAAATAACTCAAAGCATCCAAGGAAAGCAATCAAAATTGTTTCTATTCAACATACTGAATAACAAGTTTGCACAGATGTTTTTTTTCCCCAAGGCCAGACATATTGGGAAACGCAATGGTCTCATGAGGCTAACTGTATCTAGTAGTAAAACCAGGACAAAGAGTATATACAAGTTAAGAAAACATGATATATTATTATACGATTAAACTTCTTGAATCTTGAATCATGTTAATGATATGTACATAAATATCAGATGGATTACTGGCAAACAGCCTGCAGCATGCAGACAGGTGCACAGACATGCACATACAGTATGTACACACAGCTATTGCTTATACTGTACATTTCCCTAGTCATATGATTGGAATTGTCTGCTCAACATAACAGGATTAGGAGGAAAATTGTTTCCTATCGGTCAAATACAAATTCAACGGAAAGTGTTATGAATAAAAATAACAGGGTCGGGTATGACTAAGCAAGACAGAACCAAAGATAGAACAATTTAGTATTTATGTAAACAGTATAAGACAGACAACCATGAAGAATTTATCTATGGTTATCTTATTAAAAGACAAAGAAACATGTAGTATTTATATGCATGGTTATCTTCATAAAAGACAGAGAACCATGTAGTACTTATACTGTATATGTGAGGTGTGATATGTGAGGTGTGAGGGTGAGGACCCAAATGCAGGACAACCAGGCACATGATGATGATTAAACCCAGAAACAGTGTATTTAATAACTAAACAGGTACAGGCAACTTGGATAAACTAAGACAAAAGCTAAACAAAGCAAACTAAAACCAGGGGTGTAAAGTACTTGAGTAATTGTACTTTGTTACAATACTTAAGTACTGTTTTTGGGGATTTGTACTTTACTCGAGGTATTATTAGATTTGTATACTTGTACTTTTACTCAATTACATTTCAGAGAAAAAAAATATACTTTTTACTCCTTACATTTAAAATGCAGACCTACAAAGTACAAAGTACAAATCTCGCAGGTCCAACAATTTTAATTTGTATATTTGTTTCTCTGGCCGAACTAACGTTAACGTTATTAATCCTGCGGCCGCACTTTTTTTAAAAACAGCCAATCAAATCCCATCAATGGAAGATTAACCCGCCCATACCCATGCTGATTGGTCCTTGTGCAAGACTAGACAGCGGGGATCTTTGATGAAACACCTGCTATCAGAAGAATAGACAGTCAGAGTGACAAGCTACAGAAGATGGCCACAAACGATAGTACGAGTGATGAAGAGGACGAAACGGTCGGCGTGGACGGACAAGACGAGCAGCCATGGCCTTGCAATAAAAAAAAAGTTTTTACTTTTACTTTTTAGTACTTAAGTACATTTAAAAGTAGAAACTTTTTGACTTTTACTCAAGTGTGTTTTTAGCCAGATACTCTGACTTTTACTTGAGTAAGATTTTGAGACGGTACCCATACTTTCACTTAAGTATAATTTCTGGGTACTTTTTACACCCCTGACTAAAACTGACACTGAACAGAACACAGAACAGAAACACCATGTAGTGTTTATCTCTCTATATATTGAATCAAGATAACAGATGTCAGTAAATACATATGTCTTACATATTATTTACATATTATGTATTATCGTACATATGCTACTTAGGCTACTTAAGCTTTTATTTATTTATTTACCACTCCGTCTGCTATCTTAAGATACACACAAACCATTATGTGCACTTTGCACTTCATGGGAAGGGATGGTGGGTTGGTTGGCCCACGTGTGGTGGGGTGAGTGGACACGTGTGTGTAATAAACAGAGTCGGTTCATGATGCTCCAAACGAGTACGAGTTCCATAGTTTTTGTGCCTACACAAGGGAATAATTTTAAGCCTTACACTTTGGACGCTACATTGGTGGCAGTGGTGGGATCAATGTTACGCCTGCCAAAGAAGGAAATCTCCGGTTCCCCGACATCAGGCACCTATGAGGTCGTCACAGGCAGAGAGACCTTTCCAACGTGTTGCAGCCGACATACTGGAGTTACCAATCACATCTAAGGGCAACCGCTATCTTTTGGTTGTTGAAGACTATTTCACCAAGTTTGTTAATTTATATGCCATCCCTGACCAGAAAGCCACCACGGTCGCCGAGTCTCTCTTCAAGAACTACGTTCTGGAGCATGGAGTGATGGAAACACTGCACACAGACATGGGTAGACAGTTCGAATCAGACATTTACATTTTACATTTACATTTAGGGCATTTGGCAGACGCTTTTATCCAAAGCGACTTACAAAGAGTACATTTGTTGAAGGAGAGGCAGCAATATATCACTGTGGTACCTGAAGATAAGAATAGAGCTGTTTTCGAGCATTCATATTTACGAGACGAATAGAACGAGTTTCATAATTGCCAAGTTGCCTGCATAAGTAGCTGGGCAGGCGTGTGATTCTAAGCATGATACAACATCTGAGAACGAACAACAATGCTAAGTGCCATTAATAAATGTTAAGACATATAAACACGCAGGTTAGTGCTGGAGGGGTTATGTAGAGTCCAGGTGAACTCTGAACAGGTGGGTCTTTGAGTCTCTTGCGGAAGCTGGCGAGCGACTCGGCCGTCCTGATATGAGCCGGGAGCTCATTCCACCACTGAGGAGCCAGAACCGTGAAGAGTTGGGACTTGGAAGAGCGATGTTTGGCTGTTTTTAGTGAAGGCGGTACCAGTCGTTTGGCAGAGGTTGCCGAGCGGAGTGCTCGGGCTGGGGCGTAGGGTCGGACTAATTTTTGGAGGTAGGTAGGGGCGGTTCCGTTGACAGCCATGAAAGTCAGTACCAGTGTCTTGAATCAAATGCGAGCGATTACCGGGAGCCAGTGGAGGTTGCGGAAGAGGGGGGTTACATGGGAGAATTTAGGTAGGTTGAACACGAGGCGTGCTGCTGCGTTCTGGATGCGTTGTAAGGGCTTGATTGTTGAGGCGGGGAGTCCAGCCAGGAGAGAGTTGCAGTAGTCGAGACGAGTGATAACGAGCGCTTGGACCAGGATCTGCGTAGCTTCACGTGTGAGGAAGGGCCGGATCTTGCGGATGTTGTAGAGAGCAATTCTACAAGATCGGGCCACAGAGGTAATGTTGGCGTTGCAGGACAGCTGGTCATCCAGTACCACGCCAAGGTTCCTTGCCGTGGGTGCAGGGGAGACTTCGATGTCCTCGATGGTGACAAGTAGGTCCATCTGAGGGCAGTCTTTACCCGGTATGAAGAGAAGCTCAGTCTTGTCGAGGTTGAGCTTCAGGTGGTTGGCGGTCGTCCATCTGCTGATGTCGGCCAGGCATTTTGAGATGCGTGTTGCGATGTGGGTGTCTGAGGGGGGGAAGGAAAGAAACAGTTGGGTGTCATCAGCATAGCAGTGGTAGGAGAAGCCGTGGGATGTGATTACAGAGCCGAGAGATCTAATGTATAAAGAAAACAGAAGGGGTTCCAGTACTGAGCCTTGGGGTACTCCGGTGTCAAGGGTGCAGGGTCTGGACAGGGAGCCATTCCATGTGACCTGATAAGTGCAATCTGTCAGGTAGGAAGTGAACCAGGATAACGCAGTTCCAGTGATGCCAAGCTCTGCCAGGGTGGAGAGGAGAATCTGGTGGTTCACTGTGTCGAAAGCGGCGGACAGGTCAGACGTGGTGAGACAGTTATGCAGGATGTTGGGGGTGAAGAAAACACATACCACCCCATACAATCCAAAATCTGATGGCATGGTGGAGAGATTCAATAGGACACTTATTGATCAGCTGGCGAAGACTCTGGCTTGTGAAGGGGAGTGGGACTCGTTTCTACGGCGGTGGCGTTCGCCTACAACACCAGTGTGCACTCTAGCACTGGGTTCACGTCTTACTTCCTCACACACGGTAGGGAGGCCCGTAGCCCAGTCGAAGTGTTGCTGGGTCCGCCTGTGCAGGACGGCCCAGGGCGAGGCCCCCCGGAGGATTTCACTAGTTCCCTCCTAAAGTCTTTGGACACAGCGTTTTGTCAGACAAAGAACAACAATCTGGCAGCGGGTAGAAGTCAAAAGGCTTACTATGACAACAGACTGAGACATGTCCCTTACGAAGTCGGAGACCTTGTGTGGTTGAACGATCCTGCAGAGAGCCGCCGTAAACTGGCTCCGCACTGGAAGGGACCTTACCTGATACAACAACGGGACAGGGACGACGAGGTGGGAGTTACTTATCGCCTCAGTAGCCCTTTCGGGGATGAGCCCCCTCTGCAGACTGTTCATTATGACAGGCTGCGACGATACAGTGGCTCTTCCTTTGGCAGGCCCACCAAGGGTCCCGTTCACCTTTTCCCAACCGGCTCCATTACAGGAGGGTACTGCCAGCCCCGTTGGCTTGCTCATTCCTGACTGGGACATGGACTGTGGCCAGGAAACTGAGGTTGGCACCATTGACACCCCTGAGCATGCTCTTGCCGCGCCTGGAGTCTCTCGGGCTGGGAGATCTGTATGGGTCCCTGAGCGCTTTATGGACTATGTGGTGGGTTGATTGTTAGGATACCACAAACCTGTTGTTTCATGCCCTGTGTTCATGTGGGTAGCTATAGGGCATGGGGGGTATTATGCTGTTTAGTCATTAACCCTTGTTTTGTTTTTTTCGTCTGTGTTTTACTGTTGTATTGCACTTACGAATTACTGTTTAGACCAGGTTATGACAGGGTTTCTTTCCTTGAGTCTATGCGCCTGTCGTTGGCTTGTTTATAGCTGTGTCTACGTGCTCAGTTTCCCCTTCTGTACATGGGTTTATCTCTTTTATTTTTTTTTGTGTTTTATTTTTTTGGGGGGTAGTGGTCATTTGTGATGTGTGTGTATTTATGTTTGTTTTGTATCGATAAGGATGTATATTTGTGTTTTGTTTTTTTTGCTCATTGGTGTTTTTTTTTGTGTTTTTATTGTATTTTTTTGGACATGGAAATGGGCACATTTCTTTCAGTTAGGGGGGACGTATGTAGGCTTTGGATTGAACCACTGTAGTTGTAGAGTTCGAACGGGAGGTTGCAGGTGTGTGACGTAGGAGGGGCGGCGACGTGTGGTGGAGTGAGTGGACACGTGTGTGTAATAAATGAAGTCGGTTCATAACGCTCCAATCGAGTACGAGTTCCACAGTTTTTGTGCCTACACAAGGGAATAATTTGAAGCCTTACACTTCGGACGCTACACTTGTGTAAAAAAATACTTTGATAAAAGTAGAAGTACTGATTCAACTTTTTACTCAAGTAAAAGTAAAAAAGTACAGGCTCTGAAATGTACTCAAAGTAAAAAGTAAAAAGTTACTTTTTTCGACTGTTTTTGTTCAAAGCTAACAGAACCTCACGTCATATTAATATAAATATAATAATAAAAGGGAATAGGAACTTTAATTCTACTTCTATTACTGCCTTTCTGAAAGCATTCAGCATGAACAACAAAAACAAAGTGGATAGAAAAAACAAGGTGTATTTGCTGTCGCCTACATAGTAGATGGGTGACTTCGCCTCTCCATAGGCCTTAAGAAATCACACAAATGATTCTGTTGGAAATCAGTCTTGGGCCAAACCATTACAAGGGGTAATGCCTATACATAAAACTACAGTCAATATAAACATTTCCTTAAACAATATTTACAACAATAATTCAGATATACAATAAATACATTTAGATCCGAAATCTAAATATCCAAATAATACCAATCGTGATGATACTGTATTACATTTACATTGCTCTTTGTCACTGTTGTGCTCTTCATTTATCCACTATGGCATGGGAAATGAATATGCATATTTTCAGAGGTGGCAAAAGTATACACATCCTTTACTTAAGTAAAAGTACAGATACAATATTAACGTGAGGCTCCAATGCCGACCATCAGCTTTCAATGCCAGCAACAGAACTGGAAACTTGGACATTTTTTTAACTTTTAGACTCTTTTGTCAGAGTGATGATGTTTACTGACACATTATACATAATAGTTGTAACACACACACGTGCACTGCATTGCACACACACACACACGTGTGTGTGTGTGTGTGTGTGTGTGTGTGTGTGTGTGTGGTGGGGGGGTGTCTTGCTGCTGGTGTCCTGACGCGGAGTCTCATTATCGGCTTCTTGTTCATCATGTCTAGTTCTCGCTGCTCACGTGTCTCTCGTATTTTAAGTCTGTTTTGTGTCATTACGTCTGACGTCACATGCGTGAAATCAGAACTCTATTAACGCGGATGGACGCACCGAGCGTCTCTTCTGTGTGTTGTTGTCCATCCATTTAGGTTGAGATCGCTCTTGATGTTGGGAACACGTGATGCAATGATGTAAAAAAAAAACGACAATTCCCCTCAAATGCAATAAAACTAAAATAACGAGTCCCGTTTTGAAAATGTAACGAGTAGAAAGTACAGATATTACTGTTTAAATGTAGGCAGTAAAAGTAAAAAGTTGTAAAAAAAAAATACTCGAGTTAAGTACAGTAACGAAGTATTTGTACTTAGATACTTCCCATCACTGAGTGAGGCACCATGAGTAAAACGTCCATTACACCCAATCACTGCATTCCCTGTGTGTACATGAATAAATACAAATAATGGTTGACAAGAAAACAACAAAAGTATAGTAAGGGGGAGATGGAACTGAACTGTGCTCCGTTTGCACAATGGGGCTGGTAACCGCGAGGGTCGCTGCCTAGCCATGCGTTCACTTACAGTGCACTGCTGCCGCCGCCACTACCACTCCTACTATTCAACCTTCACCATGCCAGCCCCCACCTGTCTGTCCCTCCCTCCTCTTCACAGACAGATGGTCAACAAAACTAATTAACCTTTCTCCCCCCTTTCTTATTCTCTTCCCAGCCATGGCATTCAGAGTGTCGCTCAATCTCGCCCCTGGGAAAGAGCGGGGTACAACCTGTGTTGCTTGTTTTTCTGGGTGTATTTAGAAGTTGCTGCTCACCACTGCTGGTCAGTGAGCTGAAATCACAGGTCTGTGGAAAATGGAGTCAAGGTGAACTGCTGTTCTGAATTAAAAAAGTTTAACATAATTTAAATGTACAGATAGTAGATATAGACGGAACGATAGAACAATAGATAGAACAATAGATAGAACAATAGATAGATAGATAGATAGATAGATAGATATATAGATAGGGTAGATCGATATGGTAGATCGATAGATAGATAGATAGATAGATAGATAGATAGATAGATAGATAGATAGATAGATATCAAAAGGGTCACATTTCTCACACAATCAGACATACTTAAAATGGCACCAAGACACGCAGACACACACCTTCATGCACACACACACATGCACGCACACACACACACACACACACACACACACACACACACAGACACACACCCACACACACACACACACACGCACACTCTCACGCGATGGTGTTCACAGGGTGAACTGAGGGGATAATAGTGGCATGGCACCTGTCTGCAGCTGATGAATGGTCACACCATGCTGTTAGCTGTCAATGACAAAGGCAAGGGCAAACCTCTGCTGCACCTCTATTGCAGTGGAAAGCACATATGGAACATTTCAATGTATACATTTTTCCCTCTTTTTTAACATTTTATTGGGTGCAAAATGATGAAAGTGTTCTGCAGAAAAACATACCAATTATTCCATGTTTTCATCAGGCCATCTCTTGATCGCTTTAACTGTTTGTTTCCATAATAACGGTATTTTCACTAGGCTACTCTGCATCAATGTTGTTCGTCCTAGTGTTCGTCTACTGTTTCACATAATACATAAAAATGTACATCATAATAAGAATCCCATGTGGTGTAGTGTCATTACGATTTCAATGTGGCACCACTTCCATTAGGAAAAATAGAGCTAATATTCCATCCATCCATCCATTTGCGTCCGCTTATCCGGGGCCGGGTCACGGTGGCAGCCGGCTAAGCAGGGCCCCCCAGGCTTCCTTTTCCCCAGCCACGCTCTCTAGTTCCTCCTGGGGGATCCCGAGGCGTTCCCAGGCCAGACGAGATATATAATCTCTCCAGCGGGTTCTGGGTCTGCCGCGGGGTCTCCTCCCAGTTGGACGTGCCCGGAAAACCTCCAAAGGGAGGCACCCGGGGGGCATCCTAATCAGATGCCCGAACCACCTCAGCTGACTCCTTTCGATGCGGAGGAGCAGCGGCTCTACTCCGAGCTCCCTCCGGATGTCTGAGCTCCTCACCCTATCTCTAAGGCTGAGCCCAGCCACCCTGCGGAGGAAACTCATTTCGGCCAATTGTATCCGCAATCTCTTTCTTTCGGTCACTACCCAAAGCTTGTGACCATAGGTGAGGGTTGAAACGTAGATGGACCTGTAAATCGAAAGCTTCGCCTTCCGGCTCAGCATCACTGCAGACGCTGCACCAATTCGTCTGTCCATCTCCCGCTCCATTTTGCCCTCACTCGTGAACAAGACTGAGATACATGAACTCCTTCGCTTGAGGCAGCAACTCACTCCCAACCCGGAGGGAACACTCCACCGTTTTCCGGCAGAGAACCATGGCCTCAGACTTGGAGGTGCTGACTCTCATCCCGACCGCTTCACACTCGGCTGCAAACCGCCCCAGTGCATGCTGGAGGTCACGGTCTGATGTAGCCAACAGAACCACATCATCTGCAAAGGACACTCTCCTCACCTCGGCTGCGCCTTGAGATTCTGTCCATGAAGATCACGAACAGAACCGGTGACCGTTGACTTTGAGCCGAGAATACGGACACAGCTCGCACTTTGTTCGTACAGGGAGCGAATGGCACGTACCAATGGCCCCGGTACCCCATACTCCCGTAGTACCCCCCACAGGATTCCCCGGGGACACGGTCATAGGCCTTCTCCAAGTCCACAAAGCACATGTAGACTGGATGGGCAAACTCCCATGCCCCCCCACCAACCCTGCGAGGGTAAAGAGCTGGTCCACTGTTCCACGGCTGGGACGGAATCCGCATTGTTCCTCCTGAAGCTGAGGTTCGACAATCGGCCGGAGCCTCCTCTCCAGCACCCTGGAATAAACTTTCCCGGGGAGGCTGAGCAGTGTGATACCCCGATAGTTGGAGCACACCCTCGGGTCCCCTTTTTTGAAAATCTGTCTGCCATTCCACAAGTACTGTCCCCGACCTCCACGCTACATTGACTAGGCGTGTCAGCCACGACAGCCCGACAATGTCCAGAGCCTTCATCATCTCAGGGCGAATGTCATCCACACCTGGCGCCTTGCCACTGAAGAGCTTTTTGACTACTTTCAAGTTTCAAGTATTTTTTTTTATTGTCACTTCACAATTTACACGTGAGTATAGGCAGTGAGTGAAAAACCTTTTGTGCAAAACGCCCGACAGACGACAGTAATTATAAAAGAATGCAAAATAGAAATAGAACTATAAATATAAATTCTGTGTAAAATAAGAATAAAATAAAATGAAATGGAATATACAACAAAAATATCCAGGTGGGCAGTACACATATAAATCAATGTACTAAAATATACATTGTTATAAGCTGACATTCACAGAATGTCACAGAGTACCTTCTCAGACAGTCAACACAACACTAGCACCAGCAATTGGCACCAGGACTAGCACTAACACCAGTACTAGCACCAGCACCAGCAGTAACACCAGCACTAGCACCAGGACTAGCACTAACACCAGTACTAGCACCAGCACTAGCAGTAACACTAGCACCAGGACCAGCACTAGCAGTAACACCAGCACTAGCACCAACACTTAGCACTACGACCAGCACTAGCTCCAGCAGTAACACTAGCACTTATCACCAGGACTAGCACTAGCACTAGCAGTAGCACTTAGCACTAGCACTTAGACATTGATGCCGAACTTGTTCAGCAGCCTGATGGCCTGACTGTGGAAGCTGTCTCTGAGTCTGCTCACTTGATACTGCGGTATCACCTGCCTGATGGTAGAAGTGTGTACAGTTTGTGGCTGGGGTGGTTATTGTCTTTAATAATCCGTTTGGCCTTGGCCACGCACCGCCTGGTGTATATATCCAGGAGGGAGGGAAGCTCACCTCCAACGATGTACTGGGCCGTCCGCACCACCCTCTGTAGTGTTCTACGCTCCAGTGCGGTGCAGTTCCCGTACCAGACGGTGATGCATCCTGTAAGAACACTCTCGATGGTACAGGAGTAGAATGTTCTGAGAATGCGGGGGCACATGTTGAATTTCCTCAGTCGCCTGAGGAAATACGGGCGTTGTTGGGCCTTTTTCACCATGTGTGTGGTGTGTGTGGTCCATGTGAGGTCCTCGGAGATGTGCACACGGAGGAACTTGAAGCTGCTGACCCTCTCTACTGCAGCACCGTCGATGGAGATGGGGGCGTGCTCTCCTCTCCGCTTCCTGTAGTCCACGATCAGCTCCTTGGTCTTCTTGACGTTGAGGGCGAGGTTGTTCTCTTGGCACCACTGTGCCAACTCCTCCCTCCTCCACTTCAGTGACCTCTACCAAGGATATGGGTGAGACTTCCCCCGAGTCTTCAGACTCTGCCTCTTCCACATGTCTGAGCTCCTCACCCAATCTCTAAGGCTGAGCCCAGCCACCCTGCAGAGGAAACTCATTTTGGACGATTGTATCCGCAATCTCGTTCTTTCGGTCTCTCTGGGCTGCCATGTTTATCAGTAGAAGTGTTGGGATGCCCCTTCGTGAAATAGAAGGGGTCCAAGTCATCAATAGGCAATACCTGTATTTGTACTCAGTGGAAATCCCTTTGACAAAAGATACAGAGACTACATGCACACAAACAGCACAAATGCTGTTCAAAGTGGCACCGGTAGTTTAAAGTGAAAGGGACAGTAAAGATTAAACTGAGAAACATTATGGGTGGACATTGAAGAACTCTCTCTCTCTCATACACACAAACATACACACACACACACACTTGCACACACACACGCACACACACACACACACACACACACACCCACACACACATGCAGGCGTGCACGCACACACACACACACACACGCACACACACACACACACACACACACACACACACACACAACACACACACACACACACACACACACACACACACATACACACACTGTTGTTTATACTCATATAATTAGACAAAATTGTATTTTATTTATTATTAAATTTATTTTATTCATTGTGTTACTTTATCAATTTATTTAATATTTACTCATCAGGAAATGTTCATTGCTCCATTGGTCATCCCTCACCTCTGCCTCTTTCCTGGAACGTGTGTGTGGAAAGAGGTATGTGTCCGTCTTCATCAGTCCCATTATTTTGTTGACCCCCGTAATTCATTCATTCATCCATTCATAATGTCTTATATATATTCTGTTAATGTGTTGTTGTAGTTGTAACTTTGGATCATGGTTGTAGTTATTATGTAGTAGCTGATATGGAGGAACAAGTTATTTTCCTGATGGAGTTTTATACATTTTTTATAATGACAATTTATTTTGTTTATTTTAAAATTATTTAATTATTTGTATGCTTCTTTCCTGAAATGTGTGTATGGAAAGAGGAGCTGATGTGGAGGACAATTTATTAGTTATATTCCTGACAGAATACACAGTCGGAAGACCATAAGAGAGAACACACACACGCACACACACACACACACACACGCACACGCACACACACTTAATCCTTCTTTGGGGCACAGTTGTAGTGCAAGGCCAGGCATTATCTGATAGGCTTTGAGATAATGCTCTGCATCTCTTCCTCCAATGTATTTTCTCTTCCAGAATGGCGTGGTAGCTGAACCTTGGTAGAAGATAACCTCTTCACCTACTGACAGAAGTGCCGTATCAGTTCTCTTTTGTCTGGGTTTCCTGGAATACCTAAAATTGATATGACTGTGTCTCTGTGTGCATGTGTGTGTGTGTGTATGTCTGTGTGTCTGTGCGTGTGTGTGTGTGTGTATGTGGGTGTGCGTGCATGTGTGTGTGTGTGTGTGTGTGTGTGTGTGTGTGTGTGTGTGTATGTGGGTGTGCGTGCATGTGTGTGTGTGTGTGTGTGTGTGTGTGTGTGACTGACAGCTTGTGTTATGTGTATGTCCATGAGTTTACATGAGAATGAGCACTTGTAGATTGGCCATCTTGTATGCATTTCAGCTTGCATGGGGAGTGGGCAATTTGCATGGGTGTGTGTGTGTGTGTGTATATATACATATAAACTCCTCAAAAAAAGTTTGGAAACGTAATTTCGGTCGATTATTCCTCCCCTTTAATAATACCAATTGGTATTGTATTTTATATCGTTGGAAAGCCTGATTAGTCACCTTTACAATGAGGTACAACTTGTAAGGATCATGCATTCGTGGAATGAGCAACACAGCTAACCGTGTGGGTAACGGCCCAAAAAAATGTGCCAAAATCCCCTGCAATATTCTTCTGTTGGTATTCACTCTCGTTTTGAGTTGCTTGGTGGATTGGATGATTGCACTCACCCACAGTAATAAGGAAAAAAACAACACATATTGGCCATTTTTACACTTTATTCATTTTACACTGTCAGGGACCTCAGTAGCGTGTGGAAGATCCAGTCACAACAGCTTGGCACCTCCTCCTCATGCTGGTCACTAGCCTGGTCACACACTGCTGTGGGATGGCATCCCATTCCTCAACCAGGATTTGCCGCAAGTCAGCCAACATGGTTGCGTTGGTCACTCTGGCACGTAGAGCACACCCAAGCTGATCCCACAAGTGTTCAATTGGGTTGAGGTCTGGACTCATGGCAGGCCATTCCATCCTCTCCACTCCCAAATTCTGGAGGTACTCTGTGATGATCCTGGCTCTGTGGGGGCGAGCGTTGTCATCCTGGAGGATGGAGTTAGGTTCCAGATTCTGGAGATATGGGATCGCCACTGGCTCCAGAATCTCATGCCTACAATGATGACAAGTTCTGTTTTGCCTGTGAGAGAGATACCGCCCCACACCATGACACTGCCTTCCAGCTTCCGCAGACAGAACCTTGATTCATCACTGAACATGACGTTGCCCCACATTCTTAGGTTCCACTGTCGGTGCTGTCGACACCAGCGCAAACGGACCTGACTGTGAAGGGCAGTCATTGCAGGCTTCCTGGCAGCCTTATAAGCTCGAAGACCGGCCATGTGCAGTCTGTTCCTCACCGTGTGATCAGAGATCTGTCTGTGGTACCGTTGTGCAAATCTTGCCTGTAAATCTCTGGAAGAAAGCCTACGGTTCCTCAGTGAAGCAAGGGTGAGGAACCGGTCTTCTTGGGGTGTTATCTTCCTGGGACGGCCACTTCGTGGTCTGTCTTTGTCCTCACCAGTCTCACGGACCTTGGTCCTAAGTTTGGAAATGGTACCAGGGCTGACACCAAATAATGCTGCCACTCTGCGTACCAGCTTCCACTTACCCTATTGCACGGGGTAGGGGAAATGCGCAATCTTAGCCAATCCGTGATCCACAAGAATAGTCGTTGTCCGTGTCCAGAGGTCGGTACACCAAGGCAAAATCTCGTAAGGTCCAGGGCGTAGGCAGGTGCGTGGTTCTCAGGCAGGCGGGGGTCGGTATCCGTGGGTATCTCCTCCAACGTCTCTCTCTCGATGGGTTGTCCGCTCCGTCTTTATGTAGTGGAGGGATTCCCCTCTGATTTGCTGGTGCAGCTCTCCCGGTAAGTCTCCGCAGGTGTATCGCGTTGGGCTGCTTGGGCACTGATGTCACCGGAACTCTTAATATGGGCATGCCCTCCTTCCTGGGCAGCCGGTGATATCGTGCTTCTATTATTACTCCTCTGGGTCGTCCCCCTCGGCTGCCACAATATATATATGTGTGTGCACGTGTGTGTGTTTGTTTGAATGATCACTCAAAAGTAGATTATAAATAGAGGGAGCTTCTGTGTGTGCATGTGTGAGTGTGTGTGTGTGTGTCACACACACCCTTGCATTCATGTTGCTACAGTAAGATTTTGGGCAGCAGTATCTCAGGAGGTAAGAGCCATTGTCTGTCCACCAGAAGCTTGCTGCTTCAATTCCCCAGCTTTGCCTAGCTGTGTCGAGGTGTCCCTGAGCAAGACGCCACCCAACCCTAACTGCTCCTGATGTGTTGGTTGTTACCTTGCATGGTTGACACCGCCGTCGGTGCATGAATGTGTGAATGAATGTGTGAATGTGAGGCAATTTAAAGTGCTTTGGTTGAAAGCACTACATAAATGCAATCTATTTACCATGTGGCCCTCAGTATCTGTGTGTGCGTGTTTTATGAAAAACTGATAGAGAGAGAGAGAGAGAGAGAGAGAGAGAGAGAGAGGTGGGGTGGGGTGGGATGGGGCAGGGCGAGAGAGAAAGAAGGGGATACAGAGGGGAATAAAGTGGGGGAAAGAGAGGTAGGTGGGATAAGTGGCCCAGTGTGTGTGTGTGTCTGTGTGTTAACTCCGCTGTGTGTTTTTTCCCTGTTTTGGTTGTCTCTGTCATCCCACAGGTCATCCACTTCAATTATCCACTTCAATTATCGTCTCATTAACCAGCAATCAGCTAAACTGCCACAAACCCAGTGCATCAGTTCAACCAATGGCCAGCAGCCAGACCTTTTTAAGAGCATGTGCTAATCTCCCTCTCTCTTCTGCCTGAGCTCTGCTGCTTTTTTACCGGTAAGCCTTGCCTTTGTTAATTTTGGTTGCCACCTTGCGGTGGACAGGTAAAACAAATACCTCTATACACGTGCAACACGTAGTGTTCATTTCCTGTTTAGACACACTAGGTTAGCAGTGTTGCCACCACTGTATTTTTGGATTAGTTTAGATGAGAGTAGTTAAGAGGCGTGTGGTTATACTTTGTAGTTCGGTAGATTTTCCTCCACTTTGTTAGCGGCTAGGTTAGCTCTGCTTGTTCTGTTCTTTTCTTTGGAAACATTCAGCCTCCAAGACCCATCCACCTGCCTTCAGATTTTGTACTTGCTTTGTGTTTTGTGTTTACCCTGTCCGTATCGTTCAGTAAACCCATGTTTACCTTTATCTACTGGTTTTGGTCTCATTATTCACCCACAAACTGCTGATCCACCACCCACATACCCGGTCCTTTAACATCTGTTACCTTCCCCACAACCCGAGACTGTGTGTGTGTGTGTTTTCCACAGACACACAAACCTGTAGCCCATAAAAATGGACGTTACTGAACGGTTACTATCTGCTAGCCCACAGAGTGTTCCCTCAGGAGAGAGCCAGAGGATGAGATGGTTTCCACATCTGCCCGGGAGAACAAACCAATATATCCAAGCGATGCAGCAAGGAGAATATATTGCCTTTGTATGGACCATTCAAGACAAACTGAAATGTTGGCCTGATTACCTCCCTGTTGGCAGAAGGTCAACACTAGGATGTTAACAACCATTTTTAACATTTTGACTTCAAGATTTTGGAGGTTTGGGCTTAAGGTAAAAAAGTCAGAAGGCATACAAATAATGGCTACACAAAATGTGTAATGAGTCCATTTAGATGTACACGTATACGAGCAGTAATGATATATCTATTATATATATTTTTTGCAATAATTATTCATCAAAGCCATCTTGGAATGTTCTGGAAAACATTGGTGAGCATGAATTACATAACGCTCACTTGGCCATTTATATCCATATAAGATAAGATCACTTTATTAATCCACACTTATGGTCACAAACACACAGCATGCAGGAAGTGGTGACCGCCAAACACACACGCATGCAGGGAGGGTGGCCCGCGGAAATGTAGTCTCTGCATTTGACCCATCCTGTGTTATGCTACCCCCCCTCCAGGGGCAGCCAGGAGCAGTGTGCAGCCCTTTATGTCGCCGCCCGTGGACCAACAGCTCCAGGTCTTGAGTCCACGGTCAGGGACAGGACAGGAGAAGCGATTCTACCCCCCCATGTAAGTCGGCCTATCACAGGCAGACTGCACAAATTCAGTATGAAAGAGTTTTATTCTGACAAAGATCAAAACACATTATGTTGTGACACAATTCGGACTACCTAGCTGGATAGTGGCAAAGTGAAGAATAAATAACCAAATAACTAAAGTAGAAACCTATGTAACCTCCAGCGGGAATTAAAACTATGAACTATGAACTATAAAACAGACATATCCCGGGATGCTACTCATTACTAACTTTGTGTCACTGTCTTGAAGTGGCATTTAAATTGCTCTCTCTCTCTCTCTCTCTCTCTCTCTCTCTCTCTCTCTCTCTCTCTCTCGCTCTCTCTCTCAGAATGATGGTGGCCATAGTTTTCAGCAGGCGGTCAATGTCTTCCTTGGCAGTCCCTTCCAAGATAAGAACAGATAAGATAGAACTTTATTAATCCCAAAGGAAATTCTTGTGCCAGAGGTTGCTCAAAATACCAACAACATAAGCATAGCAATAGAATAATAAAGAATAGAGTAATAAACAATAGAATAATACAATTTAATAAAACATTTCCAAATTTACAGTGAATAAGCCTAGGGAAAAATATAGGTACGATATTCAGTAAAAAAAAAAACTTGGCAATGGTATTGAGAAGTAATAGTGAGAAGTAGTATTGCACATGATGATGAAAGGTAATATTACAAGGTAATATTGACGGGTAATAGCAATAATGGTGAGAAGTATTATTGCACGTGATATGAACAATATTAAGAACATTGCACATGATGATGAATGGAAATGTAGAATGATAATATAACCAGGATAATATTGAGAAGAAGTATTGCACATGATATTAAGAATATTGCACATGATGAAGAGAGGTAATATTGCAAGGTAATATTGAGAGGTAGTATTGCACATGATATTAATAATATTGCACATCATATTGAGAATATTGCACATGATGTTGGGAAGTAATATTGCACATGATATTGAGAGTATTGCACATGATGTTGGGAAGTAATATTGCACATGATATTGAGAATATTGCACATGATGTTGGGAAGTAATATTGCACATGATATTGACAATACTGCACATGATGTAGAAAGGTAATATGGTAAGGTAATATGATATTGTTCTCAGTGTGCACAGTGTCCTATGTTTCAACTGTTATTCCCATGCTGCTTCACGTGTGAGGAAGGACCGGATCTTGTGGATGTTGTAGAGAGCAATTCTACAAGATCGGGCCACAGAGTTAATGTTGGCGTTGCAGGACAGCTGGTCATCCAGTACCACGCCAAGGTTCCTTGCAATGGGTGCAGGGGAGACTTCGATGTCCTTGATGGTGACAAGTAGGTCCATCTGAGGGCAGTCTTTACCCGGTATGAAGAGAAGCTCAGACTTGTCGAGGTTGAGCTTCAGGTGGTTGGCGGTCTACACAACAGTGTAGAAGATGACGCTGTCCACCACTGAGTGATAGAACATCTGCAGCATGGTTTTGCAGATGTTGAAAGATCTCCATAGAAAATACAGGTGACTCTGACCTTTCTTGTACAGAGCCTCTGTGTTTTTAGTCCAGCCCATCTTATCTATGTGGACGCCCAGGTACTTATATTCCTCGACAATGTCCACATCAGTCCCCCTGATGCTGACAGGTTTCGGGTGGGTCGGTTTCTTCCTGAAATCCACCACCAACTCCTTAGTATTTGCGATGTTGAGTTGCAGGTGATTTAGTCCACAGGAGTCACAGGAGGAGCTGGGGGGATGGTGGGAGGGGCCTCATCATCAAAGAGGTTTAACTCATTGGCCTCCTCCAGGTTTCCCTCCCTCCCCTGGATGGTCTTTGCTCCATGGCCAGTGATGGTTCTCATGCCACTCCACACCTCCCTGAGGTTCTTCTGTTGGAGCTTCCTCTCAAGCTTTCTTCTGTAGCACTCCTTCCCCTCTGTGATCTTTTCCCTCAGTTCTCGCTGCACCTTCTTCATCTCCTTCTGTCTCCACTCCTGAAGGCCGCCTTCTTTCTGTTCAGTGATGCCTTGATGTCCTTGATGTCACCCAGGGTTTATTGTTGGGGAAGCAGTGCACAGTCTTGGTTGGGATCACGCAGTACGTGCAGAAATTGACATAGTCCATTATGCAGCCTGTGGGTCCATCTATGTCCTGCCCATGTGCATTCCAGAGAAAATCCTAGTCTGTCACCTCCAAGCAGCCCCGGAGAGACTCCTCATCAGTGATGGGAAGTAACAAAGTACAAATACTTCGTTACTGTACTTAAGTAGATTTTTCAGGTATCTGTACTTCACTTGAGTATGTCAAAAGTTTCCAGTTCTATTGCTGGCATTGATTTTCTGCATTGGAGCCACGTTAATATTGGTCCACACATCTTTGTGAGTGATGTTAACTCGTCCACCTGGGATTGCCGTAGCTGGGGGGGATGAGTGTAATTAATGGGATGGTATTTATTGACAGCTGTTTACTCTCCCCACAGTAGGAGGCTGGGTACAGACGGCATGAGAGAGCCCTGCAACGTCTCAGATGCCGTATCCCTCTACAACGAAAGTACACCGACAACCGTCTTCTCCTCCCGGCCCTGCAGCCCCGGTATTTCCTCCTCAGCTCTCATCTTGACAGTTGGAAGGGGGGCTATGTGAGAGTGTTGTTCATTGACTATAGCTCAGCTTTCAACACCATAGTCCCCACCAGACTGGCTGGCAAGCTGAGTGAGCTGAGACTGAACCTGGATCCTGGACTTCCTAACCGCCAGACCCCAGGTGGTCAGGGAGGGCAGACACACCTCCAGACCCCTCACCCTGAACACAGGATTCCCCCAAGGTTGCATTCTCAGCCCCCTTCTGTACTCCCTGTACACATATGACTGTGTGACCAGGTTCAGCTCTAACACCATGGTCAAGTTTGCGGATGACACAGTGGTGGTGAGCCTGATCTCTGGTAACAATGAGAAGGCCTACCTAGAGGAAGTTGCTAACCTGTCACTCTGGTGCCAGGTTAGGCCAACACATATTGACACTCTGATGAGGAAGGCGAAGCAATGCCTCTACCACCTCAGGCAGCTGAGGAAATTCTGAGTCTCCCAGAGGATCCTTCAGACCTTCTACACTGGTGTGGTGGAGAGCATCCTGACAGGAAGCATCACTGCCTGGTTTGGCAAGAGCTCCTCTCAAGACAGGAGGGCTCTGCAGAGGGTTGTGCATTTGGCTGAATGCATTGACACTACACTTCCCACCCTGCAGGACCTGTACTCCAGGAGTACAGGTCCAGAACCAGAGCCTGCAGGATCATGAAGGATCCTCACCACCCCAACGGACTGTACAGATGCTGCGGTCAGGCAAGCGCCTCCGCAGTCATGCTGCTAGAAAGAGAGACTAAAAGTTTATTTCTGCAGGCCTTTCATTTCTTTCATTAGGAAAGTCAACTCTAACCGCACCAGGGTCCCCTCACTGCCCCTCCCACGCTCACACTCACATACACACATGCACACATAGTACACAGTACATGCACTCACATAGTTTTACTACATAACTTATGACATAACTTATGACATACATGCATGCAAACATACATGCTCTGTACTCACTTTATTCTCAACTTTTTCATATTTTTTATGTTTTATATTGACTTGTCTATATATGCCTATTTGTTTATACAGTATGCCTTCCTGTTTATATGCCTATTTGTTTATATTTCTCATTCCTGCTGCTCTTTCTGCTGTAAATACTGTAAATATTGTGGATATTCTGATCCTCCAATTCGTGTTATTTGTTTTGTTCTTTTGCACATTCTGCTGAGCATTGCTACTTTTTCTTCTCACTACACATCTTGTATGTGTACGTGACAACTAAACTTCTTGAATCTTGAATCTTGACATGGTGGGTTAAACCATTGGGCTATATTCTAGCGTCCAATCATACTCGCAGCACACTCATGTTACCTGCACACTGGCTTGATGATCTATGATGTTCCAGCCATGTCGTCTAATTTTGTCCAGATTGCTTCCTGCCTCGTCCACACAAACACACACACACACACACACACACACACACACACACACACACACACACTCACACACACGGGGTGTTACAGTATTTACATTCATCTCCATCCGCCTCTAAAAAATAAAGAAACACAGTAGTTCACACCAAACCCCAATAATAGTATAAGAATCCATGGAAGACAACACAATGCACTGTACCAGCACACATACTGTATAGCCTGCATGTTGTTTCATGGTCTAAACATATACTCATATATTGAAAAGACACACATAGTGTAATTGTCATGACTGTAATATGGACTGGATATCACTGACAACAAACATGACTGTCTGGCCTTACCTGTACATATCCATATAGTGGCTCCTACACCCATTCACTATTTCTTTCTAATCTAACCATGTATAGTTCATTCATTCGCATCTGGTTCCTCTTTAGCACCCTCTCTAGTGGAGGGAGTCACAAAGCCACCATTATCTTGTATAACAGCACTGTGAGTCTAATGCCATTGTGCCATTTTGACTATCTCCTGTGAACACTCAGCCTCTGCCATCAGAGAGGTGCAGCAGTCGAATATTCTGCAGTATAGTGTGAGATGTTGCAACATGCAGGGATACAATGCTGTAACGTTCAGTAGTGTACATGTGACCTGTTGTATACTGTAGTACCTGATCTCACTCCTGAACATGTGTATTATAATACCACACAGCAGACAGGCTTCAGGCTTCTGCTTCGACCTGCTTTGCCCATACTTAGGCCGTGGTTCACTACACGTCTACGATAGCGGATAGTGCCATACCACAACACTGGACACCTCTTGCAAGGCCTTGAGTGACACCTGCTTCTTGCTTTGTTTTCAGAAACACTGAACTGCAGGGTTCTCAGTGCACTGGGACCCTCAGCATTATACTGTATTTGATTGTGAGTTTTTAGTGTTGACTGTGGGATGGAACTGACAGCATGTGTTCTCCATTATTCAGTTGTGAGAAGGGAAGTTCCTCACTCAAATGACCCATCATGCTGGCCTTCTCTTTAGTACAAACAAAAGGCTCATTGTGCATAGTCAATATGAGCAGGAAATGTCCAAAGCCAAGAAAAAGACCAGTTTTGACTGGAATGCCATAGTTGAATGATAATTGCATTTCCACAATTACAATTGTGTTTAGTGTTTTCCATTTTGTGTGAACACAATGTGAACTGAAGTCGTGTAGTGGCAAATTGTGTTAATGGTGTGGGGTATTGAGGCCCAGTTTAGAGAGGTAGGTGATACATTTGGTTATTGTGCAAACCAAAATCCTACCTTTTATCTCAAGCTCCAGGCAACACGCATAGACTGCTCCATGTAATACCTGAGGGCTGCTGGTTTACAACCTCTGTGGACAACATCATGATTCCAGGGAACTGCACAACCTCCGCTGACATCAGTCCCCAATCCGTTAATATAAGGGGCGGATCAACAAATTCAAAGAGACAGGACACACACACCCGCACACACATACATGTGCGCACGCACAAACACACACACACACACACACACACCCGCACACACACACACACACACACACACACACACACACACACACACACACACACATACACACACACACTATCTTTTGATTCCCATCTGGAAGGTTCCACCAGATAAAGTCCATGTTAAAAGACAGTGAGTCAGGCCAAGTGATTATACGATCAGTGTCAACAAACAGCAGCTCCATCTGTCTCCGCATATCTTCTGTCCAGCATGAGGTTTGTCTTCTACTTTCTTCTTTGTGTTTCCTTCAGAGCGATGAGACACTGACAAGCATCCAGTTTTGTATCATCACTCCGTGTGCTGAATACAAAGCACAGAGAAGAGCTTGACTGGAGAGGAAGGCCTGCTCAGACTGTCCTAGTCCAAGTGTGGAAATTAACTAATTATTGTTTTTTCTCTCAATTATACGGTTAATATTTTTTGTGTTGAATACGAAGGCAAACAATGAATACGCATTAATTCATGAATTATCACTGTGAAAATTAAGAGAACTGTCATTGATTTTATGTAGTTAGAAAGCCAATAAACCCATTTTGTGACAAACATGTTATAGCTGTGGGATTCACTTTAAAATCAATTAAGTTTTCACAGAAAAAACCACAGTATGAAAAAAAGAAATGACAATACCAACTCTATTGCCAATTGTAGTGAGCCTTTATTATCCTTACTGAAATATTGTTTGTGATCATGTTAATTATCTTAACAGTTCAACGCTCACCTATACCAGTGTGGAAGAAACTGGGTGAACTTGGAACAACCGGCGTTCTCTGTGTGCTCAGAGGGCATGGCTGCCTGCCAAAGAAAAAGCAGCCATTACAGCACACACCCCTGTTCACAAGATTTATGGCAAGGTGGTGGTTGTTAAGAGTTAAGGTTTTAACATGCACACACACACACACGCACACACATGCACACCCATCTGTATGCACACACACACACACACACACACAAGCATGCACACACACAAGCACGCACGCATGCACGCATGCACACACACACACACACACACACAGACACACACACACACACACACACACACACACAGGCACACACGTGCACACACACACACACACACACACACACACACACACACACACACACACACACACACACATACAATCTGACATTTACCTAAAGACACTACATTATCAGTCGTCTTTGCTCATTGAATAACATGAAATAAAGAAGGATATTATAAAGGGTAGAGTAACGTACATAGTAGTCCATAGCATTATCTTTTGTTTTTATTTGACTGGAAAATCAACATTTTCAACAAGCAACATGTTTCCCTTGTTGCTACCAAGGCCAGTTTAATTCCAAACACTAAGTGAAAAGCCATATTGTTCAGCGTGAGCTTTAATTTACCATAATAAAAATGCTTACAGTGTAAAAGAACAAAGCACAAAAATCACACACTGTTTGGTTATCCCTGCACGGCACCGCACAAGCAGTCTTTGTTTGGAAAGTGGTGCTTCTCCACTGGGTTTGTACAATAGAAAGCACACACAATGTGGCATGGTGCCTAATGGAAGAAGAGAAAGAGACAAGAAACAGAGAGAGATAGAGAGGGAGAGGAAGAAGAAAAAATTAAACATCAGGAGGTAGAGGTAGGGAAAACGTGAGCGAGGAGAGTCCAACAAAAGGGAGAAGGAGAAGGAAGAGGAAGGAGACAAGCTGAGGGGGAGATTGGGCCACTCTGATGGTTCCAGTGTAGAGCACTTTCTATTATCTGCTGTCTTGCTGTGAACAAAGAGGCTGGCGGTGGGCAGCAGGGTGTGAGCTCCGGGCCTGCAGGTGATTTAATACAGCAGCTAAATCACTCTTCAGATAAACGCTCACACAAAGGATTTCTTTACTTTCACCCCTTTTTGTTGTTGTTGTTGTTGTTGTTGTTGTTGTTGTTGTTGTTTTCTTTAGATGCAGCAAGTTTCTTTTGGAAGGACCCCTGTGCTGGCGAGCTGTGAGTTGTCCGAGATTAAATGGGAGAGGTGTAAACAGGCGATATCTTCAGCTGGCTCTATGCCTCGCAGCCAGGAATCATACAAATTATATATTTTGTATCTACTGTACTCTGATAATGACCTGTGACCTCTGACCTTTTCAAACAAAAATGTTCAATCTGATTCCACCTTAGTACACTTTATTAATGTATTCTCAAAATGCTATTAGCATATAACGGTATTGGCAAAATACATTCTGGAAAATGCAAGGCATAAATTGAATTACTCTTTTTGATGCATTGTCTTCCGTTTCTAATTCTATAGACGCCATTATCTGTCAAACCGAGACCTTGTTAGCAAGAACATTTCCTCAAGAAATCTCCAATCAAAACTTAATGAAAGGAGAGAAGAAACAAACGAAGGCCCACATTGTGCTCTATTGGATTAAAATATAGCACATTAAGTCAGTCCCCAGTGTAGAGGCCTTTAAACGGTTAATCTGGTAAAAAACTGATTATTTGTTCCCAGTTTATTTGTCGTTGAAGACATGAGAAGAAGACTTCCAATGGAGTGGAAGTTAAGTCGTTGTATTGATATGCACAGCTGAGTGAAACAAGTGCAGCCCTATGTATTTCCGGTGAGCTGAACAAATAGAGAAAAGGCTAAATGTCTCGTCCACACAAGACATCCGTAAAGTCTCCTCTAATGATTTAACCTTTCTTGTAACTTTGTGTGGCGTGACTAATCAATGGGCTGGAGTCTTAACACACTGCAATGGTTTATGGATTACTGGAGGTATTTAAACATTACTTTTAATTAGCGCTCGACTTTTCAAAGCCTGAGGTGTATGGGCAGACTGCAGCCGGTCAATGTGTGAGTGGAGCTGCAAATATGTGGGAATGTGTGTGTGTGTGTGTGTGTGTGTGTGTGTATGATAACGTAAACGATTGAATATGTGTGTGTGAGTATTTGTTTGGATATGCATGTATGTGTGTGTGTGTGACAGATAATGTGAATGATTGAATGTGTTTGTGTGTGTGTGTGTATGTGTATGTGCGTGTGTGTGTGTGTGTGTGTGAATGTGTATGTGCGTGTGTGTGTGTGAAAGATAATGTCAAAGATTGAATATGTGTGTGTGTGTGTGTGTGTGTGTGTGTGTGTGTGTGTGTGTGTGTGTGTGTGTGTGTGTGTGTGTGTGTGTGTGTGTGTGTGTGATCGTGTGTGTGTATGTGTGAGTGCATGCTGTCGGGATCCGGTTCGTTACAAACAGACCTTGGTACAAATGTATGTTTGAGATGAGGGGTCAAAGGTCATGGTGTCTCATTTCTTCTGTCAAATAATTGGCCAGACCTCCGCCAAGGTGACTTTGATTCATCACCACCACGCTTCTTCGTCTCTCTCTGGTCTTCCCTTTCTCCTGTTCACACACAGGCATGCACTCACACATACACACACACACACACACACACACACACACACACACACACACACACACACACACACACACACACACACACACACACACACACACACACACACACACACTCTCTGTGTTGATCTTGGTTAGGTGACGTTTGGTTCCTGCTTCTATCAAGACTTACAGTATATATAAGTAGATATATAGTATTACATTTGGCTTGACTTGCACACTACAGT
>PIJE02000007.1:661299-686920 GCA_002895965.2 Coryphaenoides rupestris | reverse complement strand
TATTTCTCACGCGAGGCGGTCAGGTTAGTGAGTCACATTCTTCGACTTCTCAAGCGCTTTCAACACCATAAAGCCTGCCCTGCTTGGGACTAAGCTACTGGACATGCAGGTGGACGCTCCACTAGTGGCCTGGATTACTAACTACCTCACAGGTCGGCCACAGTATGTGAGGCTGCAGAGCAACATGTCGGACACTATAGTGAGCAACACGGGAGCACCTCAGGGGACAGTCCTGTCTCCCTTCCTGTTCACACTCTACACCTCAGACTTCAGATACAGCTCACAGTCCTGCCACCTGCAGAAGTTTTCGGATGACTCTGCCATTGTGGGCTGTATCAGAAAGGGGCAGGAGTCCGAGTACAGTAGTGTGGTGGACAGTTTCGTGGAGTGGTGTGGACTAAATCACCTGCAACTCAACAAGGAGTTGGTGGTGGATGTCAGGAAGCAACCGACTCACCCGAAACCAGTCAGCATCAGGGGGACCGAAGTGGACATTGTCGAGGAATATAAGTACCTGGGTGTCCACATAGACAATAAAATGGACTGGACTAAAAACACAGAGGCCCTGTATAAGAAAGGTCAGAGTCGCCTGTATTTCCTACGGAGACTCAGATCTTTCAACGTCTGCAGGACCATGCTGCAGATGTTCTATCACTCTGTGGTGGCCAGCGTCATCTTCTACGCTGTTGTGTGCTGGGGCAGCAGGGTGAAGGCAGCCGACGCTAACAGACTCAACAAGCTCATCAGGAAAGCGGGTTCTGTCCTGGGAGTGGAATTGGAGTCTTTGGTAGAGGTCTCAGAGAGGAGGATGCTGAGTAAACATACTGTGGCCGACCTGTGAGGTAGTTGGTAATCCAGGCCACTAGTGGAGTGTC
Source organism: Coryphaenoides rupestris (assembly GCA_002895965.2). Lineage (NCBI taxonomy): Eukaryota > Metazoa > Chordata > Actinopteri > Gadiformes > Macrouridae > Coryphaenoides > Coryphaenoides rupestris. The sequence goes on along the minus strand of PIJE02000007.1, from coordinate 686,045 downwards.
CACCTGCATGTCCAGTAGCTTAGTCCCAAGCAGTGCAGGCTTTATGGTGTTGAAAGCGCTTGAGAAGTCAAAGAATGTGACTCTCACAATGCTGCCTGCCTCCTCCAGGTGAGAATAAGCCCTGTGCGGCAGATAGATGATGGCGTCTTCCACTCCAATGCGGGGCTGGTAGGCGAACTGCTGAGGATCTAGTGATGGTTCGACTAGTGCACGGATGTGCTTCAGGACTAGCCTCTCCAGCGACTTCATCACATGTGAGGTCACGGCCACAGGTCTGTAGCCACTGTGGCTGCTTGCGTGTCGTTTCATGGGGACAGGAACCACGCATGATGTTTTCCACGGTGATCCATGGATCCATTTAGTTGAAGTATGAGAAAAATGTACAATATGTTAGAGCAGGAGAGTAGGGTAGTTGTTGGATGTAGTTGTTACCTGGGGATGACAGGTCATCTGCATCTAGAGGAGAACCATACTCAGAGCCACCTCCCCAAGTTCTCTCTGCAGTCAATCAGAAATCAGCCCCCCACTATTTGTTTAGAGGAAGTCTTTTTCTAATTGATTTTGTTTCTTTGTTTATTTGTTTATTTGTTTCTTTACTTCTTTGTTTTTTTGTTTCTTTGTTTCTTTGTGCATAATTGGTCAAACATCCAAACATTGCATCATCGGTGGTCCGGAAACCATTTCCTCCCCTGGTGCCTCCGACTCCTCCATCTCTGATTGTCCCAAACGTCTTCCCTAACTAAATGCTGTGTTCCCTGTTGCTTATTGATTTCCACCCAGAGCCTCCCCTTCCTTCATTTACATGACCTCTATAAAGTGCCTACATCTAATCTTAATTAGATATTGAAGTCTGTTAATTAAAACATTATCTGGGGTGAAACACGGCCGGCCTGCGCCTGACAAGCTAATCAATGGATTAGGATGAGGGGCTGCTGTCCGCTGATGGACGTAAATAGAACAAACAAAGTCCAACACGCTTTACAAGCACACATACACACAAACACACACGTGCACGCCTACACACACTCACGAACACAGGACACAGACAAAGACACACACACATGCACACACACACACACACACATGCACACACACACACACACACACACACACACACACACACACACACACACACAATGTAGAATAATGAATAATGGTCATTTCAAGTTTTGAAAACTCTCTTCCTTGGAGAAAACAATATATTACATTTTTTTCCCGTGTGCCAACAACATAAATAAGAAAAACTGAACGCGATTATATCAATAAGAAATGTGTTTAGAACGTTATTGTAAAAAATACCCTGAGAATACATTCTTTGTTAGTTCACAAAATACTTTTAACAACAATATTCATAATATAACAATATATATATAACAATATATATAACAATATATATAACTATATAACCATATAACTATATATATATATATATATATATATATATATATATAAAACCGTTCATGTTACTGACAGTGCTATGTTTAGTCTATTGTGATGACCATCAAAGCTATATAAAATATAGTGGAAATGGGGCAGTCTACTTGAAGCAAGCAAACAGCAGACAGATTACTTTGCTATAGATTTCGATCTAAGAAGTGGTCTTTGAAGAGATCAATAACTGACAGACAGATTACTTCAAATAAGTCCTTTAGTGTTGTACTCAGATCTTTTACTTGAGTAAAAGTATTATTACCACTACACTGTAGAAAATAATAATATAAGTACAAGTCCTGCATTGAAAATGTTACAAAAATATTAGCATAAAAAATAACCAAAGTAAAAGTACTCACAATGGCCTATTTCAGAATTAGATATTATATTATTGAATTATAATTATTGATGCATCACTTCAATGTTGCAGCTGGTAAAGGCTTCTGAAATGTAGTGGACTATAAATTATAAACTAGCAAAAAATACTCAAGGAAAGTAAAAATGATCAAAAATCTAATTAGAACTCAAGAACCCTACTTGAGTCAATGTACTTTCCACATTCCAGCTGTAATTTGTAACTGGACCATGGAGAGACCAAATGGAGAGAGAATTATTTTCTTCTATCGAAAACCAGTTCCCCACCATTACCAATCCATTGTTGTTGACACTAAAGGGACACCGACTGTGCAGTTCTCTGAATGCCAAGCAGTACATGGGATTTTAAATCTTAAGAAAAAATTATAAATCCTTCAACCTACTACATTGTAGGTTCCTGTCTAAGCTGTCCTTAAGGGCCGCCCACCCGCGGTGCCCGTATCAATCTAAGCTGACTGTCTCTCTCTCTGTCTGTCTCTTCCTATCCCTGTATCTCTGTCTGTCCCCGTCTGCCTCACTGCTTCTTCCTCTCTCTCTCTCTCTCTCTCTCTCTCTCTCTCTCTCTGTATCTCCCTGCCTCTATCTCTCTCTTTCTCTCTCGCTCAAAACTACAGTGGATGACAGGGGGGAAATATTCCAGAAAGCACTCATCTATGATCGTTCTGATGTCTCTCTCTCTCTGAGGTGTGTGTGTGTGTGTGTGTGTGTGTGTGTGTATGTGGGGGGGGGGGGGGTGGGTGGGGTTGGCGGGGGAGGGGGGGGGGGGGTAGTTCAGGTGCTGCTTCTTTCATTTCATTTCCTTGGTGGGTTCCGGTTTTCAGGAAAATTACCACCCGTACTGCTGATGGCAGAATCTGCCTGGCATGAGGCTGTGATAACCGCTCACTCCCCCCCTCTCCCTCTGCTCAGCTCGGAGGCTGTTGTTTCTGTTGTTGCTGGGGATTTGTGATCGCTAGATATATTTAAAAAAAACAACAACCCTGTGGTTTAAACACACAGAAAGGTGTTTGATGGGCCTTGGAAAGGTTGTCTGAATATTTTCTAGCTACACATCTGGTGAGGATCATTCTGGGATTATTTTTAATTAAATGTATGCACTTGTTATATTTATGTATAACACATCGACATGAAAGGAACATTGCAAGCTCTGCTACCAGAACGCCTGTTTTCTGTCTCCAGCTACCTGCGTGAACGTGTCTTACGATGGCTCACAGGAAATGAGACAACCTCTCAAAATATAGAAATTTCAAAACAAAAACCCAAAGCAATTCCGAATAAAGTAAACACGTCAGAAGCGACCAAAACCCACACACATACGGATACACACATATGCACGCACACACACACACACACACACACACACACACACACACACACACACACACACACACACACACACACACACACACACACACACACACACACACACACACACACACACACACACACACACACACACACATTAAAACAGTGTTCCCAATACACTGCTTGATTGAAAACACAAAACAACCAACATACAATAATATATTACGGGCATTTTACTAAATAGCTATGTTTTATTATAGTTTCCCTTCATGGCATAAAACTTGGCCTGAGTGTGATGCCCACTTGGTACCAGGTGGTTGAATGGCCATTCATCTCCTCTGCCTGCTTCACTTTTAACACACACGCACATGCACATGCACACGCACACGCACACACACACACACACACACACACACACACACACACACACACACACACACACACACACACACACCCGTAGTGAGAATATATTATGATCCGCCCACAGGTCGTTTCTACCTGCCCCTGCCCCAGCTCACCTATTTACACAAGCCCTGCACTTGGTGCAAATAGTTTTTTCTCCCTCAAATATTAGCTTTTTATTAATGTTTTGCTTTATGGTAATTAATCTCCTCAACAAAGGTACCATCTGCTTGACCCCCAAAAGGAAAAAAACCCAATTATGCTCTCCCCATACTGTGATTAAGATGAATATTGCAAGCAAAGTAAAATAACTACAGGGGAGAGCATGGGAGAGATAGATAGAGCAAACGAGAGAGAGAAGAGTAAAACACAAACATATGCATAATGAGGGATGAGTGTGTTCGTCCTCCATGTTCCTTTTACTCCACCTCTCTCTCGCTCTCTTTTGCTCTCTCTCTCTTTTGCTCTCTCTCCCTCTCTCTCCACACCCCATTTTTCTTCTCTACCTCATTCTATCTTCTTCTTGTTCTCTCCTTAATCCGGTGTTCTCGCCGTGCCTCTGTCCTGAAGGATCAGTGCTGTGATGGAAATTAATGCTCTGGCCTGGAAACCAATAGACTCTCACGATGAGCATTTCCTGTTGGCTGTCAGCCATGGAAGCCTGTCAGACTGTACGCCACATCACACTCCCACACACACACACATACATACACACATACACATGAAACAAAAAATTACGTTAGCGTGGCATGTAGCAGCAGCTATCTGACAGCTACCATTTCCGTTGAAGTCAAAAGTTCTTGTGTTCAAAGAAAACAAATTCCATAGCATGATACATAATAATTAACAACATGTCCAAATGTCCAAATGTCCAAAGCGGTCACTGCCCAGTTTGTTATCATCTCCAACTTGAGTAGCTAGCTTTGGCTGATGGGTTGTTCTGAATAGTTTGGAGCCAGGCTGCACGTTCCAGACCAATATCTCAAGGCAAAGCTGGATCTGAAATCACAGGATTAAGGCTCAATTGGCGAGGCTATGCTCATGCTCTTTGAAGCCATGGCCTGTCCACGACATGCAACCAGTAAGTGTGTCCCAGATCATAATGATTTCTCCTTCCATGGATCTTTCGTCCTCTGCTTTCAGCTGGTGCTTTACTAAGTACATTGACTGCCATGAAAATGCTGTCAGATCGTTTTTACTAACCAGTTCAGTTTGCAAGCTTACAGTGGGTCTGGGTAAATCTTGTTGAATAAAGAAAAACTAAATTTGAGCCATTTGATGGAGATTTGATGAAAACTGCTCCCAAGCTGTCAACCCGTCTCTACCGACCACAACGTTGCTCTCTTTTACTGGATTATTCATAATATATTTTTGTGTTATTCAAACTCAAAACTTGTACCTCACTTTACCATGCTTGTTTTATGTCTTAAAGGGCCACCCCGCATGGGGTGTCAACGTGCTCCTATGTACGCGTTAGGGAACCTTTTTGTGGACAATGAAAACAAAACATCACTGTCCAAACAATGACATCATGTATGAGCGAAAGTGGTGAGTTGAAGCTTGTGTTTAAATGGGGCTCTCAGATTGTGTGATGTTAGCCATCAGACGCACCGCAGCAGGGCAGTGGAGCACGGTTGGATACTATGGCAGCACTTCCCAGGCCGGTGCAGAAGCTGATGGATCCAGAGCAACTCAGCTTCTCACCTTTTCTGTACATTTTTTTACTTTCTTTAGTTTTACCTCTCTTTGTCCTTGGCCCTGAGCCTTTCCAAACAGCTGAACTGCATTGGCAACTCTGATTAAAAAAAAAGACTGATAAGGTATGGGAAAAGGGGAAAACACACTGTAAATATGGTAAAGGGGCCCCAAGTTATCAAGCCAAAGACACTTTATTTATTTATGAATCCAATTCACACTCAGCCGTATATAGCAGCAACAGACCATGTAAAGCTGTGGAAACCCACCGTACAAGTTTACACAAGGTAGTAGGCGAGGCAGGTGCACAGCATGGCTATAATGATCTCTGGACATCGTACAACACCTACGTATTGCCACTAATTGAACAACTGCAATTAATTACGACGGTGATGCAATCTCCCACGGTTGTTAGGCAACCCAGTCGCCAGAGGAAAATGTAGACTGTGTACTTGTCTGCAAACCACGAAAACGTTGAATGTCACAGTTTCTGAACAAAAAAAATGTTGCATACCAACATTTCTCGATACGTGTTTTGAGGAAATAGAATGGTGGTCGGCTAGAATAACCATATTCTGGTTATGAAATTATATATTTTATTACACACCACTGTAGAGTGTGTGTGGTTGGTGGCTGGTTTAAGCAGCCTCACCTGGCCGGAGACAGACTGATTTGGCTCAACAATATCGTAGTTTGTGAGAAGTTCTGGTTCTGGTTAGGTATTGGTGAGGTAATGTACAACTTTAATACAAGGTGGAAAGATAATAAAGGAGTGTTGTTTGTTATTTGAGTTTTTAAGAATGTTTATTATGTGACGGTTGGCCTTGGAAGAGGACTTAAGAGGACTTAAGAGGACTTTAAGGACTCAAACTATTATCTTTCCAAGTGTAAATAAAGTCATATTTTACAGAAGAAAAAAAACATGCAGAAACAAACTAAAGAGTATTTCAAAACAATGTGTTGTTTGTTGGAACAGGACAAAGATACAAAGTTTTTGTTGATGAGTGATTTGTCCTGATTTGTTAGTCCACCGGGTGTAGTCTTTTTAAACCAAAACAACATCCCAAGAATAATCCCTTCTTTTCTTATCGACCTTGGGCCTATGGTTAAATAACCAAACACACACACACACACACACACACACACACACACACACACACACACACACACACACACACACACACACACACACACACACACACACACACACACACACACACACACACACACTCATCATGACATGCTCACACACACACACACACAAACATCCTAAAACATACATCCATTCACATGCATGGTGGTGCAGCAAGATGAAAACTCCTCCCTCTGGAGCCACGCATGCCAGTGCTCGCCCCTGGCCGCAGGAACTACCAGCACCGGCTACCCAAGCATGCCATGCAACAAGGCATCACCTCATCAGATCTCCGAAGCCTGCTAAATAATTGAGGACCCCCACAAATCATTGATGAGAGCCCCCACATCCCCATCCCCCAACCACCCACCAGAAACTGGCTGCGTGTGAATCACCAACCCGCCTTTGGCAACGTGCTGGAGTTTTTTTGTGTGCAATTTACTCTGTTCAGAATTAACCAACAGAACCTTTTTTTTTACATAGTATGTTGTGGTGGTGGTCAGAGTGAGGTGGGGGAGTCAGCAATATCAGAGGTCAGGGTGGGGTCACCCTAGGGTAACACATGGTTTAGCTAGGAGGTGTAGCTGAGGGTGTACAGGGAGAAGGAGGAGGTTGGTGGGTCATGGTTTTGTGACCATTTCCCTGTTGACGTGGCCGTTGTAGTTAGCTCTGTTGACATGGGTGTTGTACTTTGTTCTGTTGACATGGGTGTTGTAGTTTGTTATCCTTACATGGGTGTTGTAGTTTGTTATGTTGACATGGGCATTGTAGTTCATTATGTCGATATTTATGCCTGCTGGAGTGCATGTGTTTGTTTGTAAGTGAGATATATGTTGTATGTACAAAAATGTATGTGTGTGGGTGTGTGTGGGTGTGTATGTGTGTGTGTGTGTGTGCGTGTGTGAGAGGTGAGAGAGCGACCTATAGTGTATAATGTATAGTCCAGGAAGGCTGTCTTCCTGTAGATAGTTGTGATGGTAATGGAAGCAGGCAGGTACGTCACAACAGGCTCATGCCCCCCCAACTGGAAGTCGGAAGACTCCACCTCAACGCTTTGCTCTCTCTCTATCTCTCTCTCTCGCTCTCACTCTCCCTCTCTCTCTCTCGTTCTCTCTCACCTTAAACACAAACAAGTGCACACATGCAAACATACAAATTCTTTTCCTCTCCCAATTGCTCACTTTGGCTTGTTTTACCTCCATGTCTTCCATTCACTTTTCACCCCATTCTTCCTTAGATTTGGTTATTTCTGCTATTTTTTGTGTATAAGATAAGATCAGATAAGATAGAACTTTATTCATCCCAAAGGAAATTCTTGTACCAGAGGTTGCTCAAAAATAGAAGATTTTCTGAGCAAAACATCAGAATAAAAACAATAGAATAATAAATGTACAGCCTAAAAGAAAAGCTATATCGGTAAGTTATATTTAGTAAAAGGTTGCCAATGTGTGGGAGTGTGTTTTTGTTGGCTGGCTGGCTTAATTGGCCTCACCTGGCCCAGTCAGAGTCTGGGGGGGGGGGGGGGGGCTGCAAGCCTGTGGTGCATTGGCTAACCAGTGCACCACAGGTTAAGTCACCAGTACACACACTCAGGAGAGCACTAACATTCTACTAAGTACCATCTGCTCTGTCATGCCATTTTACATGCTTGCACTTTACAATAAACCGGACTTTACACCACTACCTGTCTGTGTCCTTGGAGGAGCCCTGAGAACAAAGGACACACAGTCACCTCCCAGTACCAGCCCTTCCCTCATGGCAGCGTTGGACGTCGGTGGGGCCCAGCAGAAGACGGGGTGGCGGTGCAGGAAATGCCACGGGCAACCGCCTGTTGCTAGCAACCCCTGCAACCAGCCTGGAGCAGCCCAAGACCCAGCCATGCCTCTGCCAAGAAGGACACAGCAGCCAAAGGCCTCATGCTCTGGGATGGAGATGGGGGAGATCGAGCCACGTCGTTTGGCGGAACGTGGACCTACTGGTGACTGTTCCAGTCCCTCCTACGATCCCCACCCCGGCCTAGCTCCCAATCCCTACCCAGCCCATCCGGACAGCTCTGCAGCCCACACCCAGAGACACCTCCGCCAGTCAAGGCAGCAGACCAGGCCTTTGGTCCCCAAGATGGAGGGGGAGGGGGGTCGGCTGGGTATGTTGGGGACGGGCACCCGACGATCCAAGGACACCTCAGGTTGTGATCTGATTGGCCCAGGGGAGAGAGAGCTATGGAGCTGTATGCCTCCTTAACATTAGCATACAGCAGGTCCAGTGTTTTATTTTCCCACTGTTTGCAGTCCACAAACTGGGCAAACTGTCAAGCTGACATGGTTAAAATCACCTTATATCGATATGAACGCACTTGGGTGCAGTGTCTGTAGTCTCGCAGTTACAGTGTTGATGACATCAGCAGCCCGCAACGCATTAGCTGTGGGAGGAAGGTAAACAACCATCATAATGGCCTGGGAACTCTCTGGGCAAGTAATATGGACAGAGACTTACTGCTAGTAGTTCAATGTCTGGGCTGCTCACACGTTAATGTGCCCAGGGTTGCACCATCTGTTGTTCACATAAATAGCAACTCCCCCTCCTTTCTTCTGGTCTCTTTTGCTGCAACTCCTGTGCAACAAGTTATTATGATTACACCACATTTCCCTCTTGCCTCCTCCTTCCACACATAATGCACCTTATTTGTACTGGGTCACTAGGTTACAGTTTGAGGGGACTTTATTTGTTTCATTTTATTTAATCATATGGGTTACAACATGATGTTTTCCTTTTAATATGTTTCTGCATTGCTGTATAGGAATATGCAATGGTTTCATATGTCCTGCAGCCTCTAGGTTTGCACTAAGGAAAAATGTATACAAATTAAAAGTATAATGGTTGAATTCATGCCCCACAAACCTGTTATCACCCTCCATTGTTTGTTCTCTCTTGTCCAGTGGTCTCAATGTAAAGGTATGTATTCATGTGCTCTTTTATTTGTTTTATTGTAAATAATAGACCTTACAATTGTTGGTATTTGCCATACATAGTTCCGTTTACATGTTGATGCAATCTCTGGTGAGATTTTGTTGTTATTGCTGTTTAATGTGAAAAAATCATTTTTCATATAACATAGCTAGCTAACTTTGTGATGAGCAACTCTGGCAGGCTGCTGCCCGGGACGCCACCGGATGTGACCAGGGCCTAATGTCCTCTCTTGTCTCTTGTTGTTATAAAAAAATATAATAATTATTGATAATATCAATGGCAAACTTATTTTGATATAGCAAATCTATATGATCTGAAACATTGTACTGCATGTATTACATCATCATGTATGGAATTCATAAAAATATATATATACCGTATATCTGAAAAAATAAGTTTCGAGACATGCTCAATTTTTTACCAGTTGAATATGTCTTACACAACGATATCTCCAAGCATTTGACCTACATAACATTTATGTTGAAATGCTGGAATGGAACTTTTGTCAGCGTTGCCATGACAGTAACTAAAACCTCATTCACCTGAGAGAGTTGTCCTCATTTCAGCATCCACTGTGGCCTAGCTGTGTGCGCTAGCTGCAGCATGCAGGTCAAAGGGCTAACAGCTCGCATAAAGTGGACTTCATTATTATTCAGTGGAAACGCCTCCGTTTGGCCCTAACAGCAACCTACATACTGCAGCTGAAACATATACAAAATATATGTTAGGCAGTGGAGTGAGAGGACAAATAAACAAATCAGGAACAAACATTGAACAACTTCTACATACAACCAGTACTGTAATTATACGTCTACGTATCAATCACTAACATCAATCCCAAAGATCCTCCTAAAACAAAGGGCGTCATCCAAATGTCCATATAGAGATCTAAATATAGAACCATATTCTGTAATCCCACTCCCTTGTGCATCATTCATCACAGGTTGTGCTCATTAACGTCTGGTTTGTCCAGTGGCGAGGGATCTACGCTGAGGCCTACCTGATGTAACGTCTAACAAAATAACAGTACATCAAAATCTATGAGCTATGCTTCCATAAAACACACATTGAGCAGCAGTTTGTCTGGACGGTATAGGTATACGTTCTGGTCGTATACTCGCTTCTCATTAATTTCACGATGTCTTCTTCTCTCTTCGTGGTTACGATTGACGCAGAGAAATGCCACGCCGCGTTGAGTACCACCCAGGGCCATGGGGACCCTTTCAGTCTTTATTATACTTTCAGTCTTTCTCAACGCTCCCGTAATAGGAGTGTTTGTTTTTCAGTTTGACTGTGAACACATGAATCATAGGATTCATGTGTTCACAACAAGGATAATGGTTTATTGACTGCCTGGGGTGCTATTGACTGTGGGGTGCCCAGGTGGGTGATCTCCCGGCCTTTCTGTGTGGAGTTTGCATGTTCTCCCCGGTCTCCTTACGGAGTAAAAGAACCCCAATTAAAAAACATGTGAAGATCGCCTCTCCTGTCCACATCCCTGACCAAGATGTGGACATACAACCTGGAGCTGTTGGTCCCGGGTGCCGTCAGAATGGCTGCCCACTGCTCCTGGCTGCCCCTGGGGGGGCAGCAGGATGGGTTAAATGCAGAGGACGCATTTCCACGGGCCACCCTCCCGCTGTGTGTTGTGTGACCAATATGTGTGGATTAATAAAGATCTTCTTCTTCTTCTTCTTCTTAAAAAAAAGCTATTCAATCATGCTAGATGTATCGATTGTGATTGTTTAGGGGAGGGACATCTGGGTTGATGGACAGGTGTACCCGTGTGGGGTGAGGGGAGTGAAGTGGAAAAATACAATTAACCAATTGTAGTGGAAAAGTATAGGTGTAAAAGTATTGACAAATGTCATATTTGTTGGTTTTCAGTCGTAGTTAGCAAGTCAAGTGTGGACAGCTATTTCAGCATTGGCATTCAGTCAATAGCAGGCTAGGACTAGCAGCATCACGGCGGTGTGTCTGAAGTCTGGACTGTAAAGATGGGGGGTTCCCGAAGAAGAAACCTGTTTCTGGTCATGGTGGATTAATCTACCTCTCATCTCCTCTCATCATCATGTGCAATATTCTTAATGTCATGTCCAATAATATTTCACTTAATTTATGTCAAATAGTTTTCGCCGTCAGAATATCTTATCTTGCCTACATATTTGTACATTTTAACTGTAAATTTGTAAATCTGTTAGTTTATTTTTATCATTCTGTTGTTTTCCATATTGTTTTATTGTACTGTATCGCTATGTAACCTGCCACAAGAATTTCCTTCGGGATTAATAAAGTTCTATTCTATTCTATTCTTATTGTCATTCATCCCAGCTCCTGCAAGAGACTTCTGCTCATGTTGTGAAGAGGCATTCGGTTGATTGCCACACCGTACCTGAGCATCGCACAGGCCAATATTTATTATCTTGTGCGCACGTGTGCTTGTGTGTGTGTGTGGGCCCACAGTTTAATGGTGTTTGCATACTTATTTAGTGGGTTATGTTAAATAGGCTATATGGGTGATAATAGTGATAATAGTTAGGAATAGTGTAAATTAAAGTTGGAAACTCTATCATGTGCCATATTATTATTATTATTATTATTAATATTATCATGCTATCTATAAATACTATCTATAAACACTACCTCTCATCTCCTCTCATCATCATGTGCAATATTCTTAATGTCATGCCAAATTGTTTTCGCCGTCGAATATCGGATCTTATCATGCCTCCATACTTGTATATTTTAACTGTATATTTTAACTGTAAATTTGTAAATCTGTTAGTTTATTTTTTATTTTCTTATTTTTTTATCATTCAGTTTTTTATCATTCTGTTCGTACTGTATCGCTATGTAACATGGCACAAGAATTTCCTTCGGGATAAATAAAGTTCTATTCTATTCTATTCTATTCTATTCTATTCTAAACTAGTACTCACACCAATTAGATAATTGATTTATAATATTGTAGGGTAGGGCTATATTATAGAGTCTATAACATAGCCCTACCCTACAATATTAGAAATCAATTATCTAATTGTAAATAAATTGTATCTTCTTTTACTATACTCTATAATATAGAGTATAGTAAAAACAGATAGGCCTACAATGTATTAATGAAATCTTAGGTAGAGAGAATTCAGATAATTATTCAGTAATTATTAGGTTTATTAGCATAGTAAGAATATCTAAAGCATACTACTTGTCCAACCTGCACAAATCAATTCATTAAAGTATATAGTTTGTTTATACAGTGTCTGGTGGTCGTAATTTAAAAGTATAGGGATTGGTTTATTAAGCCATATCTTACGGGTAAAGGGAAAAACTTTAACTCGAGTTGTATTGAGAACCCAAAAGTCTCATCTTTAGTGTTTAACTCGAAACCTCTATTACCATTATATAATTTGTCAAAATTCTTTTTTGTGGTGATTCTGTCAAAGACCATTTAGCATGAGCACGCCTGCCCAGCAACATGAACAATAGCTCTAAGTGTGTGCATTGATTCCAACAAATGGAAACGCTACTACTGCTATTGTTACGTTCGTGGTGAGGCACACTTGCGGTAAAATAGCCACAACATGGTAACTTTGACAAATGTTATTGGGAATGAAGGTTTTAGTGAGACTTGTATGGTCCTTTAACCCTTTAACACCTAAGCCTCAAACAGGCTGCCTGGACCACTTTTGTTGTTTTGGCTGTAAAAGTGTCAAAGTAATGTACTGTGAGTAAGTGCTTTTGCCCCTTTTTTCAGCATTCCTTGAACTTTCAATATCTGGCAGCTATTTTGCATTACTGTATGTTATAGGTATGTAAAAACAGTGTTTAAGGTAATTCCTGATACAGAATAGTGAGATAAGCAGCAAAGGCAAGTAAAGGAAACGTAAAAAAGTATGAACAATAAAAAAAGTATACACTTGAAAGTCTGTTAGAAAATGTAATCAAGTTTGAGTTGACCCCACCCAGGGCTCATCACAACCAGTTTTGTGGTTTTACTGCTAAAAGAAATATAACCATGGTGGAGACGTAATCAAGTGATGTCAAGCAAAGTGTATTTAGCAGCACACAACACACAACTTAATTAACGTTCTCCTTGGGCATATACTGTCGGCATTAGCGTGTCACCCACAGTGAACTTTATCACTCAGGGTAAGGAACGCTACAAGAACTCAGCATCCACAGCTGAATTTGGTTGAAAAAAAAGATGCATTCCATCGATATTGAATAATCAGATGGTATTTTCCCCTCTGACAGCGAGTTTAGATGTTGCACCTGAATCAACTTAAAGTATTGTGTCAAATGTATTTTTATTTCTTGCGTGCTACATTCGATGCAGTCTGAGATTCAGAGGAGTGTATAATCCCTGGGACCAATCAATCGGCCACAGCCAGATAAATAGCAGGGAATACGGTGGCGGCTGTGTGCTGCTGGCTGATAAACACCATGCTGAGGACCAAGTTGCTTCTGCCAGATGAGGGGACATCAGAGGCCTCAAATAACTTTTCATTTAATTTCATAGTTAATTTTCATTTACTTTTTTCTACAGACAATTCACATGGGCCCATGTGATTGCCCATGTGACGGACACACACACACACACGTGAACGTACCGCAGTTGGGCAAAATCATTAAGTCATGGCTCGCGTAGGAAGGTGAACCCAAAAGCCAGACTCCAGAGACTAGGCTCTGGGTAGGAAGGAAGCTTTACTTCATGGAAACATGCAGACAGAAACAAACAGGTGAACAAAATTACTGCTTAGCATAGGTGGCGAATGTGATGTGACACCAGGCTCTGCTGAACCACCAGGCTGTGGTGGAGGCTCTGCTGGACCACCAGGCTGTGGTGGAGGCTCTGCTGGACCACCAGGCTGTGGTGGAGGCTCTGCTGCACCACCAGGCTGTGGTGGAGGCTCTGCTGCATGAGAGAGAGAGAGTAATGAGCTAATGGATGGATAGACAGAGAGCTCCATATGAAAGGCTTGATCAGGTTGCTTTTTTGCCCACACCCTGTCCTCCACGTTATTATTTTGGAGACACCTGGGCAACTGTCACAGGTCCTCTTTGTCTTTGCAAAGCCATAACATTGTTATCTAATAATTGCCTCTTATCAAATAGGCACACAATAATTGCCAGGCAAGCATTGCATATTAATTATGGGCACTCCTTGTCATAATAGTTGCCAAATAGTAGATTTTTCCCCGTTTTGTAATAATGAGTCTCACATATGCTCACATATGCAGAATGTGCTTGAATTGGCTGAGCATCATTCACAGCATTCAATGCAATCATTAAAAAGATGCTAGACGTGAGGCCATCGTCAGCCAAATGAACTCACACTGACTAATGCACTATCAACACAGTGAGACAGCAGCTACACAATACAATAGACATACAATAGAAACTGAATTATAGTCAAATATAAAACAGGTAAGTGCAGCAAGACTCCGCAAGCCTCGATGTAAAACTAACAATGCATGCTTTGGCATGCAAATGAAAAAGTAAGAAAAAGTATTTCAAATGGAAAGCAATTTCAAAGTGTTCCTGGACTCATTGTTTTTGTTCATTCATTACCAAGACAATTCATTAATTCCTATATAATATTTTTCACTTTATATTTTCATTTACAAATATATACAATTATTCTTCGAACAGCAGAAGCGAGACCTCCACCTCCCTTGCCAACCTGTGAAAGTCCATCTGATAGGATGGTGGAATTTCTTCCACATGAATACTCCTGAATGACCCACATGCCAGGCGTCATGGAAACCGCTTGGCTGGATCCACATTGAACATCCCCATTA
This sequence comes from Coryphaenoides rupestris, assembly GCA_002895965.2. NCBI lineage: Eukaryota > Metazoa > Chordata > Actinopteri > Gadiformes > Macrouridae > Coryphaenoides > Coryphaenoides rupestris. The sequence continues at coordinate 670,940 of PIJE02000007.1, read as the reverse complement.
ACACAGGCTCAGCTAAATGAATGAAGGAATAATGCAATCCACAGAGGCTTCAGAAAGTGCCTTTTTACTAAAGGGGTCTAATATTGACGGTGGGCAATTTCACATCTCATTTGGCAGAAGTGGACATATTGAATATGAGGACAGAAGGAGGAGGGGAGAATAGCAACGTGGCTACTTTACCTTTTTCTCTCCCACGTGTGCCATTGTGTCCTCTTCCTCATGTGTCACACAGACAGATAACGACAGGGCTGTCTTAGCTGTACCTTTTCAGTTTGGCTGGAGTTTCCCTCTGAGGCCCCAAACATGTTTGAGACTGATGAGTTTGTCATGATTTTACAGCGCTTTATGTCATTTAATTCTCATCTTTATTTCCCATGTTGACCCACCGAGGACATGAAGAGACTCAATCAGATTCAATTATCAATGATCTGATTTAATGTATGTATGTAATGTATTTTTTTTCCTTACGTCCAGATACACATCTCAAGCACAAAATGTAATTTCATAGTTCCACTTTAGAGGTGAGCTGTCCATGAATTCATTGATCTATAAAATCAGAGGCCAACAATCTGTTCCCATCATTTGGTCCCAGAAGCACTAATCCAATAGGAAGATTGCAGGACAACTCCAGTGTAGAGAGTATACTGTGTGTACCGATGTGTGCGTGTGTCCACATGTGCTGAGGTTCTAGCCCTGCCAGGCGTCCGCCTGGTCCATGTTCCTCTCAGCCCTCTTCTGCACCCTGGGCCAGGGTTCAGGAGAGCTGTGCACTAGGCTGGCCATTTGCTGACCTTCCAGACCTGTACTCTCCCTGTCAGGAAAAATGGGCCACTCATTAATTATGCATGTCTCTCTTGCTCTCTCTCTCTCTCCTCTCTCTTCTCTCTCTCTCTCATCTCTCTCTCCTCCTCCTCTCTCTCTCTCATCTCTCTCTCTCTCTCTCTCTCTCTCTACCTAGGCAATTATGAAGCACTTGAAACAAATCTAACTGTCACCACCCGATATTTTAGTTTGTTTTCACTCTCTGTGGACCAACCAAGAGATACCGTGGTTAAATGGCGATGTTCGCGCCGCACTCCGCACGCGTAACGCCGCCTTTGACTCCGGGAATATGATTGTCTACCGGACTCAAAGAAATTCTTCAGGACATGACATATGACATTGTTACAGAAGTGGTGAAATCTGATGACCTGATTCTTTCACTGGGAGAAAGAATGTTCCTCAAAAATGGAGAAGTTCGACGTCATCGGGCAGACATCAGGAACAAGATGAGGGAACTTGCCAGATTTGTTTTGTCGGCTCGAAAAATTGACAAAGACGTTATCTTTTTGAAGGACTTGATCAACCCAGGAAAGTTCAACACAGTACTTGAGGCTGTAAAAAATATGACTGGGTTTGATGCCTTAACAAACAGATTCTCAGTTCCCTCAACAGCACTGAAACTGCGCCACTCCCTTGTGAAGGTGTCGCATATTGTGCAAGGAGAGGCTCTGCGTCAAGAGGACAATGCCTTAAAGGGAAGGGCGGAACAGTTCATCAAATTAATTGAACTAGAATGGACAACACATGTGTCATCCAACGCACTGAAAACCCTGTACCAGAAGAAATGGAACAGCCCCCAAACGTTGCCTCTATCAGAAGACATCAAAAAGCTCCAGGATCATTTAAAATCCCTTGAAGAGTTGAACAAAAAGGCTCTCATTGACCATCCATCACAAAGGTCATGGAGTGAGCTCTCGCAAGTCACCCTGACACAGCTGATTTTATTTAATCGACGTCGCGAAGGAGAAGTTTCAAGGATGGAAGTACAGACATACCTGCTGAGAAACAAACGCAGTATGCATGATGAAATTCTGAAGAGCCTGTCACCATTTGAAAAGAAATTGTGTCAGAATCTCATCAGGGTGGAAATCCGGGGGAAAAGAGGCCGCAAGGTACCAGTGCTATTTCCAACAAACGTACAAGAGTCTGTGGAACTTCTGATAAAAACAAGAGATGAGGTTGGAATTTCCCCAAGCAACCCTTACATTTTTGCCCGCCCATATTATGGATCTCTGGAGAACATTCGTGGATGTGACAGCTTAAAGCGATATTCCGAAAGCTGTGGAGCTCAACATCCAGAAAACATCACATCAACAAAACTACGCAAGCATGTAGCGACAGTGTCACAGCTCCTGAACCTTCAAGCTCACGAACTTGACCAACTAGCAACATTCATGGGTCATGATATTGAGGTCCATAGGGAATTTTACAGACTTCCTGAAGAAACCCTTCAAATTGCTAAAGTTAGCAGAATTCTTTATGCCCTGCAAGATGGAATGGGAAAATTCAAGGGACAATCCCTGGAAGACATTACCCCAAACATCAACTGTAAGTACAGCATTTCAAGAAATGTTGTACATTTTATTGAACAAAGTAAAGGCTTTATACTGTGTAGAAAAATGACTTGCTTATGTGCACACATTAATTAAAATGTTTAAATGCAGCTGAAGAGGAGTTCAGCGACTTGGATGCAGAGGATGTCCAATCTGAGCAGACTGCCACAACAAGTCAAGAGGCAAGATTTTCCACTGCATGCAGTTATATTAATAAATATAGACAAATGCGTGTGACTCTAAATTATTAAATCACTTTAATTATTTTTTTTTTTTACTTTTTCAGGAAACTCAGAGGATGGACATTCTGATGAATTGGCTGCTACCTCAAGACAAGCAATTGGAGACATTCTGGAGGGGGTTCAGACAGATCACAAACTACAAAGCAAAAACTCCCCACTCCATGAATAACTCACGCCTGGCCAACGACCTGAATGAGTTCTACTGTCGCTTTGAAAGACAATGGGACAGTCCTGACACCATCCCCCGTGACACCATCCACCAGCTCCAGTCCACCAGCCCCACCTCCCCCAGCACAGCAGGAGCCTGGGCCTCCCCACAGCTGCCCATCCCAGAGCCCCCCTCCCCCCCCACCTCAGCGACACCTCTGTCCTTACTGGAAAGAGATGTAAACAGGATCTTCAAGAGGCAGAATCCCCGCAAAGCAGCCGGGCCAGACTCTGTCTCTCCATCCACCCTGAAGCACTGTGCTGATCAGCTGTCCCCGGTGTTCACAGACATTTTTAACACTTCTCTGGAGACTTGCCATGTACCCGACTGCTTCAAGTCCTCCACCATCATCCCCGTCCCCAAAAAGCCAAGGACCACAGGACTTAATGATTACAGACCCGTTGCCAACAAACAGCCAAACATTAATTAAAATGTTTAAATGCAGCTGAAGAGGAGTTCAGCGACTTGGATGCAGAGGATGTCCAATCTGAGCAGACTGCCACAACAAGTCAAGAAGGCAAGATTTTCCACTGCATGCAGTTATATTAATAAATATAGACAAATGCGTGTGACTCTAAATTATTAAATCACTTTAATTTTTTTTTTTTTTTTACTTTTTCAGGAAACTCAGAGGATGGACATTCTGATGAATTGGCTGCTACCTCAAGACAAGCAATTGGAGACATTCAAACATCAAGTCCAATGGGTGCGTTATTTTGTTGACTAAAGAATATTATCTCCATGGAACACCCTGATATTTTGTTAGCAAGTTAACAAAATATCAAGGTGTTCCATGGAGATAATATTCTTATCTAGAGAATTACAAGAATTAATAGTTGTCATTTGCCTTTATCCATTAATTACTTTCTCAATTTATTTATAGCGAAACCCAGAAGACCTTTGTCAAAGACCGAGAGACAAGCTGTTGAACATCATTTCAAGGACTTTCTGAAGCAAATGAAGATCCCTGGAAAAACTGACTGTCAAAGATTCTTGATTGGAAATCCGACGCTAAGGGATAGTGGAAGAGACTGGAAAGTAGTGAAATACTTCATGCACAACAAAATAATGTCTATAAAGAGGAACTTGTGCCAATAGAAGACCAATAATCTAAATTAACTGCTGAATACTGGGAGCTTGCACTATGGAGCATTAATGTAAAGTGCCTGAATACTGGGAGCTCGCATTATGGATAATCAATGTTATGTGCCTGAATACTGGGAGCTTGCATTATGGATCATCAATGTTATATACCTGAATACTGGGAGCTTGCATTATGGATCATCAATGTTATGTGCCTGAATGCTGGGAGCTCGCATTATGGATCATCAGTGTTATGTGCCTGAATACTGGGAGCTCGCATTATGGATCATCAGTGTCACTGGTGGTCTATTTAAACGGAGCATCAGTGTAAGGGTTACAACATTGTTAGTCCATGTAAACGGAGCATCAGTGTTAAGGTTACAACATTGTTAGTCCATGTAAACGGAGCATCAGTGTTAAGGTTACAACATTGTTAGTCCATGTAAACGGAGCATCAGTGTTAAGGTTACAACATTGTTAGTCCATGTAAATGGAGCATCAGTCTGTTAGAACATCAATACAATTTATTGTTTTTATAATTCCAATCTTTTAAACATGTCTTGCACTTCTAAATATTATTGTCAATAATATAATAGTTATTTTGAATATCTCATATTTAAGTTTTATATTTATGTTTCCTGACTTTAGTGATTTGTAGTACTTTATTTTTAACTTATACTCTTACTCTTATACTCTTACTCTTACTGTGTTTAATGTATAATATGTATAGTAATGTTTAATGTATAGTATATAAATATAAAACTTTTGCATTTAACCTGATTCTGATTCCTTTTTCACATGATAACAAGTCAGTGTTCATGTCTTTTGTGAAATTAAGCCATCTAGCTGACTGGTCCTTTGCCTTCTGGGTAGCCCTTTATTTAATAGTGTCATACTTGACAATGGTTAAGCAATCCATTAAAGCTGAGCGTTTAGATTGTTACAAAAACATATTAACATTGTGTTGGACGAATAAATATGACAATAGTTGAGATTTACTTGAGTTACTGAGTTACCCCGCCCACGTCGAGGAAGTACTATATGGTACTCAGTTGTAATGGAAACAGACCCGAAAAGTACCATGCCGTGCCTTGCCGTGCCGTACCGCGCCGTACCGTGCCGGTGGAAAAGGGGCATAAGAAGGGACTTGTGTCATTTTGTAATAGCCAACAGTGGACCTCTGTCATTACATACAAAAAAAGTTATGTTATGCAAATCAACAGATAAAATGCATTCCTTTAACCGTAGACTAAGCACACAAGTTTGTAGTTGTAAAAAAACAAAAACCTTATTAAGTTTAGAAATTTGTGTTCATGTCTTTTGTGAAATTAAGCCATCCTCTAGCTGACTTGTCCGTTGTATCTCAGACAAACTTATGATTTCTGGGCCTCTGTCCTATATACCATGCTAAATTGTTCTCTGGCAATATCCAAAATAGCAAGTTCTGTTGTTGCTATTCTTAGATATATAACTTATAGATATATAAGCTGTAAATACAACTCACTCAAAAAGCCACAATGACAACATTGTTGGGGCAACTTTACTTGCAAAATAACACTATATATATATATATATATATATATATATCATAATTAGATTCTTATTATCTCTTAAGAATCTCTCTCTATCCATTTTGCTTATTTATTTCTTACTCATCCATGTTGGAGTGTGAATGTCACTCTATGCTATCTAAGAGGGAACCTCTGTCATTATGTATCAGCCAACAGTGGACCCCTGTCATTCCATACAGTATAAGTGTGGACCATTTTCTGTAATGCAAATCAACAATTCTAATGCATTTCTTTAAATGTAGATTGGGGACTGACGCACATTGTAAAATGTATGGAAATCACTAATTGTTAGATGGAAGATAAAGGTACATTTTGGGGATTGAACTATTTTAACTATTTTGTTAGAAAAATACACTATTTTTGTTTGTTGTTTGCATGTTTGAAGAGACTGGTTTTCTTCGTGTTTGCATGTTTGAAGAGACTGGTTTTCTTTACTAAGTAGGCTGTTTAACAGCCCTCTACAGTCTGAATGACCCCCTGGGGCTGCAGGCCGGAGTGTTTTGAAGCGACGTGTGTGAATTGGTCGTGAACTTCCTGGCTCTGGCCAGCAGAGGCGCTGCCGAGTATGGACTAAACACTCACACACTTTCTGGTCCCTCTGGCAAAAGTTGAGAAAATGCACCAAAATATTTTAGGCATGTTTTTAGCTTGATTTAAGGCATGACCAAGAGGGGACCGGAAAAATGTCCCCTCTTGGCTCGGAGGTCCCCTGTTAGTGAAGGTGTTACGACGCCATGGGCCCCTGTTGGATAGTTAGGCAAGTGCACACACACACACACACACACACACACACACACACACACACACACACACACACACAGGTGTGGCGACTCAGCTGTGCCGTGTTTTCGGAGGAATACTTCATGCCATTTGCCAAATTTAATTTAAATAAACATTGTTATATTAGAACTATTTGTGGTGAATTGTGTTGAATCCAGCCTCTGTCACATAAAGAAATGAATCCTTCAACCTATACTGGCTATTGATTTGGTAATTATTGATCATAGTTCCAATTTGATAGCTTAGTATATTTTAGAGACTTAATGCACTGTACGGTTATTGGTCCCTGATTTCAGGGTGGTGCCCCGTTATTATTAATTCAGATTAATACCTTTTTTATTTGAATAATTAATTATTTTCTTTGATTATTATTAATTATAAGCTAATCGCCGACCGTAGGACCTACAACAGAAAGAAATGTACTTTGTGAGGTGCAAATAATGAAGGTAAAAAAGAGGAGGATGAAGAGAGGACAAAATGAGTAGAAAAGAAGGTCTGGATCAAGTGGTGTTTGCGCCATCACTTCAATGTGAACTAATGTGAAATATGCGTGAGAAAGTGAGAGGAGACAGCAATCTAGACAAAAAATCTATCAATTTACGCATCGGAGTTAAACGAAACACATGATGTGGTTATTGCTGACAGGAAAATCAAAGACAAATCAGAATGGAACGTTACTATCCATACTATCCATACAAGGACACACAAGCAAAAAACAAAACAACATAGAAAACCTCAGTAAATAAGGTAGGGGTCAGAGTGGGACCTTTGAGGCCAGTAGTAATTAGGGATGGGGACTGTTTCTACTAAGGACCCAGTTCCACTTCCCCCGTAAGTCTAGTGTATTTTTAAGTCCAATAATCCTATTATTGAACTTACAATTACACTAGACTTACAGGGCGTAGACTTACAATTACACTCAGAACTCGGCTACATAGCATGCAGGCACTCTCACTGTACTGTACTGCACTGGTAATTTATCATTATAATTTATCATCACATGTTGCTGCTACTATCTACTATTTACTAATTACTATTTGTATGCGAGTATAAGAATATTACTCTACTGCACGCGGATACTTTTACTACATTTTTGTCACTTTTTATTTTTTACTGTACTTATTAGGTACTATCTTCTAATTCATCATAGTTGTTTTTGAATTTATGTTTAGGAGAATACTGTTTCGAAGTATACATTTTACTGTACTTATTAGGTGGTTTGGAGTTGTTTTTATGTTTAGAAGAATACTGCAGGAGGTAATGGGGAGTAAGCATTCCATTGTACTTGTTACATTTGGCTATAAAGAAAATCAATAATATTGGAGCTTATCAATACTGCTACCGGGACTAGGAGTACCCCACCACAATGGACCTTTCCCTATGCAAGCGGCAAGTCCCGCCCCCCCTAGTTACTGTTGCTATGCCCCACAAGCTTTCCCACAGCTCTGCAGCATGTTAGTAATGTCCACTGAACAACGCCCCCCTGCTGATGATTCTCTCAAGGATTCCTGACAATATCGCTGTATGTTATTTGATAAATGCCGCTACTTTATCTAAGAGAGTTCTACAGAAAGGCCTGAACTATTTGACACAAGGATATATCCATGACATTCGGATTTCGGACGGAGCAGACGACAACATAAAACTTAAAACATAAAACGAGTGAGATGCTAAGTGTTGGCGATCTATGCGGAAGACACAAACGCCTCACAAACTCCACATTGAAATTCTTCAGGACTAAATCGTGGAGTCCTACTGCTCATGTAAAGCAGGGTGAGTACGTTAGTGATGTGTTTACAATGAAAATAAGCCTAAGATCTGCTAACTACTAGCTACAATGGGCTAATCACCTAGCTATGCTAATCACACGATGGCGCGGTAACAATCTGGTCCTAGCGGAAAAAAAATGTCACTGCTCAATGTACCTGTACATTGAAATAGGTGACAAATAAACCATTGAATTTTAACTAATTAGCTAGCTTTGTAGCTTTTTGTGTCGGCGCTGTTTTAAATTGATGTGTGGAGTCGCTATCACTTGTGAACTTTCCCTGTTTTAAGTACATCATAAAAACCACTGCGTTCAGTAATTGCCTTATCAGTTACAGCACCTGTAAATAACTCGGACACAAAAATGACAGACCCACTTGGATCACATCCAATCAATGCTTTGAGGGTTGTGCTTGACTTATAGTCACTATAAAGCTGACTCTGTAAAGCCAGTGCAGATGTCACCTGGGTCTTACATTCAGTACCATCAATAATGACTAAAGTAGAAGAAAATTATTTTCTAAAGTTTTCAGGCATGTTTTTAATAATAATGTCTCTATGAGGCCATATGTAGTTGTCCAAATTTAAAATACATAAGCTCTATCCATGTATTAAAAACAAGTCCTGCAGACTGCATGGATACTCCAAATCTCGATGAAACGTGCTCCCTGTAATCTCTCTGGATATCTGTGGTCATTATTGCACGTTCCCCAAGCGCATCTAAGAACCATGTTGTTCTAACGAAATGTAGCTGTAGTCTAATCTATGAACACAACAACGCGGGACAAGCTTTGTGGGACATCATGGCGGCTCTATTGCAAGGGGCGTGGTCTTAAGAAATCAGGCAATCTTATTGGTTATTATTCTCCGCGTGACTGACAGGGTGGAAAGGTCCATTCACTTTCACAACTCAGTCTCATACCTTGGCTATCGTGTTGATGGAATGTTTTTTTACTTATTGGATATTCCAAAAAATGTTCACACTCAAAATTACATTGGTCTGGTGCGGGAAACTAAAGATGCAATCACCAGTCTGTGTTCAGAGTGTCGAGCGGTGTCTACCTGTCCAGGTGACGGGGCTTCCGAGCGAAGCTGTCAGGCAGCAGCACTCCACTATATTTCTACACAATAGGCTTCTACTAAATACTCTGCCCTAAACTAGCTATGTCTTACGTCTCAAAATGTCTAGAATCAATACGGAATGAAAATACTTGTTTAGAAGTGTATCCCGCTAGTTCTGCAACAGTAAAAACCCAGTAGAAAATCCAATGTGAATATAACGCAGATAAACTGTACAATGGTACGACTTTCGATGTGTATAGATTGGTGGAAAACTTTTTATTGCGAACCTACAAAACACGTACAGCAGTACACACTGAGACGTGGAGCTGTGCATGCTATGCTACACTACTATGCTATGACATTGTTTTGGTCTTCTTCTCGGCCCGTAAACCCACGTCGCCCCATGTGGACAGGATACTAGTCACTAGACATTTTCAATATCAAATATTCAAAAATCATGACCCATCCCTACATCAATTGCTGTGCTGATATATTCATTTTTGCACAGTAAAATAGACATAGTCAAGCAATAAAAGCAATACCAGTTCTGATG